>QLOS01000333.1:0-20731 GCA_003313725.1 Russula sp. MG48 | reverse complement strand
GTCGATGATGTCATCTTCGTCGAGGGGACGCGCGTAACGCTGCGCAAGTTGGGCCCACGCGTCTTTAAGACGCATCGAACTTTCGAATCGGGCCTGGTGAAAGTCGACGCCGCTGCGATCCCGCGAGGGCGTCGAGGGGAGAGAAGAGCTTGACGAAGGTGTACTGGCATGACGTTGACGCTTAGATGGGGATGGATGTTCGGGTGGGTGGTCCGGAGGTCGAGTGGTGTGGCGCGGTCCTGGAGAAGACGCGGGATGTGTTAAAAAGAGGGAGCCAGGACATCGCTTTTCCGCAACCTGCGAAGTTTTAGGAGAGTACATGACTCTAACCAGTCGGGCCAGTTGCTTCAGCCCGAGGATGAGCGTGCTCAGCTCGCCTTGTGCGTGCGTGTGGGCCTCGCACGTGACAATCCCAACCCACATGATCGTATCGTCGAATTCATCAGATTACAAGTCACATATTTCCACGTTTACTTGTGCTGTCAGTCAATCCTCGCCTGCAGCTGGCTGGGCTTCTCAATTCGTTTAGTGCCCCAGGGTCAGAACCGCGGTATCATTTTTGGTGCCGTCAATCCTTCTACTTTTGTCGGGTTTGAAGGCGTCCGAGTCACGAACGGTGTGCTGAACGTAAGTTGTTGTGTCTCGTGAATTCTCCCGGACTTGTCCTATGGGCGATCACTCAAGTGGAGCACAGCTTGGCCTGTCGAGTTCACGACAGCATTTCCCAAAGTGTTTACTTTCTGCTCTCAGCAACAAACCTACCGCCGTTTCTTCCAACACAACTCCCGGTAGAGTCGAGCAGTGCGTCGTGGTCGTGTCCGAGTCTGCATGATCGCGAACTCGTGGCTTGGATAACAAAGTCACGCCCAACACGAGGCTGCTCCAAGTTCACAATGACCCACATCATCGTTCACGGGGAACAGGGATCCTCAAAATCCCAATCTTCGATCCAACGGGCTGATTCATTAAATGATGTCAACTCACAAGTTAATCGATTGCAGGTCCAAGCATCCACACTATCCTTCCGACATCCGGATCGCGCTTTGATTGCTTACAATATTGCGACTTGCCACATGTCCCGCTACGAGGCAACTGGACAGAAGGGAGACCTTGACCAAGCTATCGTGGGATATGCCGAGGCGCTTTTGCGTGGAATGCCTATTCCTCCCCTGGACATTTTGACTTTCCATCGCCTGACGCGTGCATTACTCACTCGTTTCCATGACTTCGGAGCGAGGGAAGACCTGGACCACATTATCTCATACTTTTGCCACCTCTCCAGCCTCCCGCTAGAGGTCGCCGGCATCCAGCGCATCAATGTCCTTAATGGCCTTGCCGATGCCCTCCGCTGTAGATTCAAAGTTGGAGAGCGACCGGAGGACATTGAAGATTCGATCTCGTTGCTTCGACATGTTATCACCGTGGTCCCTCCAGCCACAGATGCTTATCGTCTCATCGCAAGGAAGCTAGCAAGTGCTTTGGAAAGAAAATATGAACAAACTGACGAGTCAGAAGATCTCACCGAGGCTATCACCCACTATCGTGCTGTGCTCACATCCTGTCCGCTGGACCATCCCTCGCGTTCTTCATGCCTCAGAGGCCTTGCGGATGTGTTGACATTACGCTCTCAACGGAGCAGTGACCTGAACGATGTTGAGGACGCCGCTACGCTATATCAAGAATTACTTGACCTCCTGGACAAGGAACACCCCGAGCGAATATGGGTTCTCGGGAACCTTGCTATCGCCTATCATACCCGCTTCAGGCAAACATTTGACTCGGAAGATCTTGATAAAGCAATCAATCTGGAACGTGAGGTCCTCCTTTTGTATCCTCCGGACCACGAGAACAAGGACGGACCCCCGAGGAACCTTGCGATTTCGCTTACCAGTCGCTTCGAACACTTTGGTCGCATGGACTGTTTGGAGGAGGCAATTTCGCTTTGTCGTGCCGCTCTTCGCCTCTATCCCCGGGGTCACCCACGTCAAACAAAACCTTTGAGTGTACTTGCCAACGCCATGTATTTGCGCTGCCTTCGGACATATAGAATAGAAGATCTGGAGGAATCGATTAACCTAGAACGTGAAAGTTTAGCTCTCACACCTCCAGGGCACCCAGTGCGTCTGCAGACCCTATATAACCTCTCGAACAAACTTCGAACACTATATGATTGGACTGGTGACATAGGTTACATCGAAGAGGCAATTGAACATCTTTATGAAGCTTCGGAATTAGTCAAATCTGGACATCCCCTTTCACTATATATTCTTCACCTTCTTGCGGGGGTCCTGGCTTGCCGCTTTTGGCGCCGTGGCGCAGATAAAGATATCGCTGACGCAATCAAACACAACCGATCTTCCATTTCCTTAATACCCGAAGGTCATCCAGATTTCTCCTGCATGCTCTCTAACTTTGCCTGTCACTTGGGCATGATTGTTTCCCGGACCGGCGATGCAGAACATCTCGAGGAGTCCATTTCTTTGTCTCGATCTGCCGTCAAATACCCATTCTCTCCTGTGCATGAGAGACTGAGAGCAGCTTATAACTGGGCAGTCATCGCGCACGACACACGACACTCCTCTGCTCTGACTGCATACCGCAAGGCCCTCCCCTTACTGCAGTGTGCGATAGAATTAGGTCCCACAGTACAAACTCGGCACGAATATATCAGTGGTCAAGACATTGAGCACCTTCGGAGTCTTCCAATGGACGCCGCGTCATACGCAATCGAGTCCGGTGCCTATGAGGAAGCCATTGAGATGCTCGAACAAGGGAGAGCGCTCCTGTGGTCCAGCATGCGCAGCCTTCGCACCCCACTCGATCACCTCCACGAAGTCGACAAATCTCTAGCAGATGAATTCACAGAAATCAGCCAAGCATTGGAGGCAATAATCACTACA
This sequence comes from Russula sp. MG48, assembly GCA_003313725.1. NCBI lineage: Eukaryota > Fungi > Basidiomycota > Agaricomycetes > Russulales > Russulaceae > Russula > Russula sp. MG48. The sequence goes on along the minus strand of QLOS01000333.1, from coordinate 17,831 downwards.
ACCCATGTTCGTGATTTCGTGCAGACACCAGCTGGAACGGATGATGATGACGTCGCGATTGGGAGAAAGGACATGTTCGCTCGTGACTTGACGGAGAAGCGCAGGCTCTCAGAGGAACTGGATAAGGTTGTGTTGCGGATCCAAGCATTACCAGGATTCGAGAACTTCTGGAGACCCATCCCTTTTCGTCACCTCCAAACCGCGGCTATAGGAGGTCCAGTGGTCATCATTAATCTATCCAGATATCGTTCCGATATTCTCATCGTCCGCTCCAACCACTCAGTTGCTCATATCCCTACTCCGACGAACTTCTTTAAGAGGGTTACAAACCTCGCCCATCAGCTGTCAGAAACGCGGAAGAGGTACCGCTTGGAGTCAAAAAAATATGATCGTGTATTGCGACAGACATTAGAGGAACTGTCCGAGTTGGTGGGTCAGCCTGTTGCCAAGAGGTTAATGGAGCTTGGAATTCCAGAACATTCCCGAATCTGGTTGTGTCCAACTTCTGTGTTGACCTCCCTTCCGATTCATGCTGCAGGACCAATATCTTCGCACATCAATCTCAAACGATACCTCTGTGATATTTACGTGTGTTCATACACACCTAGCCTCTCAGCGCTGATAGCATCGAGGTCCCGCAACTTATCGGGATCTGCGAGTGGGCGGCCATCGTTACTCATTGTCGGACAGCCAGATGAAACCCTTCCCGGAGTGGACTCAGAAACACGCAGTATCGAATATTTGGTTGGCAGCGGTTCTGTGACAAGGATCACAGGCGAAGCAGCGACACCTGAAAACGTGATCGCTCGCCTTACGATGCACCCCTGGGTTCATTTTGCGTGCCACGGCATGCTGCAACCGGGTCGGCCTTTCGAGTCATCCTTTCTTCTCCAGCACGACACCCACCTCACACTCCTTCGCATCGCCAAGTCTCACCTTCCCACTGCAGAACTTGCATTCCTAGCTGCCTGCCATACTGCGGAACTAGCAGAGGACGGTACGCCGGACGAGGTGCTCCATCTGACTGCTGCGATGCAGTTTAGTGGATTTAGGAGCGCGGTTGGGACTTTGTGGGCGATGGCTGATGAAGATGGGAAGGACCTTTCAGAGCACTTCTATAGCAAGATGTTTGCTGCGGGCGTGCAAAGCGCCAGCTATGAGCAGTCAGCAAGGGCACTACGGCACGCGACTCAAAGACTGAGGACGAAGAAGGGTATTTCGCTTGAGCGATGGGTGAACTTTGTCCACTATGGAGCTTGATCAGAGGGTAGGAATGCTGGGTAACATTAGGGTGAGTCGCTCGAAATCGCTTGACTGAACCAGTATGACTGATGCCGTAGAACACCCACGTACTAATGAAGTTTTCTGTTAATATACTCGGTTCTCCGACTCGGATGTTGCACGGTTTGCACTGACCATCTAGCACTACATGTGTACTTCTCTGTCCATTCTACTTTGCTTTGATATTCTCCTTGGCGCTTTCTATGTTACCGGTATCACACGTTCTGTACTCACTGGGTTACGTGTTGGTTATTGCCTGTTTGTATGTAACCCCATATTACGCGAATGTATCGCCATGCTCTCTCGAAAATCCCTTCCACTCGCCTCAAATAATGCCTGGCACCCATCTATGATCAGCCTATTTCGCTCTACTGGCCTCACGTTTCCAAGCACCTCGCATCGTGGCCAGAACACATTGTAAACGCCATCCACCATGCGTTCTGGCTTGAAAATCTTAGTTCGCCATGCTAGATATTTCGTCTTGTATCTTTTACAGCTCAATATTTTGTCTATACCGCTTCTACGTCTACATCGCATTTTCCTACAAACATGTCGAACCACCTGAAGACATCATAATGTTACTTCGAGCTGAAACAAAGACAGGCTATCATCACGCGCGTCATATTGTGAATTTGCCTATTATTCTTGTTCAAACACGTCGACGGCGGCTCTCATCAGGGAAGATCACCTTTCTATGGCTCACCTATCGTCATCAATACTATTTGATTAAACCACGGCACGGGAAGATATGCACATTGCTTCAACGTATGGAACATGCCAATCCAGTCCGTTTGGGATAAACGAAAATCCTTGCTGCTGTGGATCACAAGCCACGGCGCCGACCACTTGTCCACATGGTCCGTCACGTAGAAATTTTCAACCACCTTTCTCGCTTCGTCGTCTCAAGGACAGCTACCCATTCATAGTTGAACTGTATTAGCAGTCAGCCAATTATGAGACCCGGGGAGGGTTAATATTATGGTCGCTCACAAAGAAAAGTTCATCAATGGAGTGGCCGTTCGCCTCCGATCCAGCCATGCCAGTGGGTAAATACTCAGAACACGGGGCTGTATGTGGCTTTTTCTAGCTTTGTTGATTACGTAGATATCGATATGCGCTATGTGGATGGTTTGGAGGCTATAGAGACACACCTACTTGGCAACTGTTTCACCATACTTCTTCATACACTACAGCCCGGAGGCCTTGAATAACAACGTGAGCAGGACGAGGATACCTTTCTGTCAAATAAGAAATATCACCAATGGTGGCTACAGCTCATTTATTATATGGACAACCACCCCTATCCCACATGTTGGGGATCTCTCATAGCTTGTCGTGACAAGATTGCTCGTTATTATTGCTCGGTCGATGGTTTCGACCACACTGGTATGTCTCCCCGTTTGCGCCCTCCCTGTGAAGGTTCGTGGGATAAGGTTGGGCTGGACACGATGAACCATTACTCGCGGAGGTCGATGACGTCATCTTCGTCGAGGGGACGCGCGTAGCGCTGCGCAAGTTGGGCCCACGCGTCCTTAAGACGCATCGAACTTTCGAATCGGGCCTGGTGAAAGTAGTCGCCGCTGCGATCCCGCGAGGGCGTCGAGGGGAGAGAAGAGCTTGACGAAGGTGTACTGGCATGGCGTTGACGCTTAGATGGGGATGGATGTTCGGGTGGGTGGTCCGGGGGTCGAGTGGTGTGGCGCGGTCCTGCGGGATGTGTTAAAAAGAGGGAGGACATCGCTTTTCCGCAGGGTGCGAAGTCTTGGGAGAGTACATGACTCTAACCAGTCGGGCCAGTTGCTTCAGCCCGAGGATGAATGTGCTCTGCTCGCCTTGTGCGGCCTCGCACATCACGTGACAATCCCGACCTAACCGTGACACTGGCACATGATCGTGTATGAGCGAAGGACGCTACTCTTCGGGATTACTATACAAGTCACATATTTCTACGTTTGCTGGGGAAGCTGTGCTCTCAGTCAATTTTCTGTGCCATCACTTCTGCTGGGTTTGAAGGTGTCACGGATGGTGTGCTGAACGTAAGTTGTTGTCTCGTGAATTCTCCTGGACTTGTCCTATGGCGATCGCTCAAGTGGAGCACAGCTTGGCCTGTCGAGCTCACCACAGCATTTCCCAAAGCTTTCTACTCTCAGCCATTTCTTCCAACACCAACCCCGGTAGAGTTGAGCAGTGCGTCGTGGTCGTGTCTGAGTCTGCATGATCGCGAACTCACTTGGATAATAAAATCACAGGCGACACGAGGCTGCTCTGAGTCCACGAGTCCACAATGGCCCTCAACTTCGATAATGGCGCGCAGGGATCCTCACAATCCCAATTTTCGACCCTATCGATAGATTCATCGAACGATTTCGATGTCAACTCAGAAATCAATCGATGGCAGATCCTAGCACCCACACTGCCCTTCCGACATCCAGGTCGCTCTCTGATTGCCCACATTATCGCGTTTTACCACCACTTCCGCTACGGGACAACTCGACAGAAGGGAGACCTTGACCAAGCTATCGTGGGATATGTCGAGGCGCTTTTGCGTGGAATGAATCATCCTCCCTTGAACATTGAGTCTTTCGAGTACCTGACGCGTGCATTGGTCTCTCGTTACAATGACTTCGGAACGAAGGAAGACCTGGACCACATTATCTCATACTTTCGCCACCTCTCCAACTTCCCGCTAGAGGTCGCCGGCATCAAGCGCCTCGATGTCCTCAATGACCTTGCCGATGCCCTCCGCGGTAGATTCAAAGTTGGAGGGCGACCAGAGGACATTGAGGATGCGATCTCGTTGCTTCGACATATCATCACCATGGTCACTCCAGCCACAGATGATTATTACATTATCGCAAGCAAGCTAGCAATTGCTTGGAAAACAAAATATGAACAAACTGACGAGTCAGAAGATCTCACCGAGGCTATTAGCCATTATCGTGCAGTGCTCACCTCCAGTCTACTGGGCCATCCATCGCGTCCTTCCTACCTCAGCGACCTTGTGAAGATGTTGAAGTCACGCTTTGAACGGAGCGGTGACCTGAACGATGTTAACGACGCCGCTACGCTGTGTCAAGAGTTGCTTGACCTCCTGGACAAGGAAGACCCTGACCGGGTGTGGGCTCTCATGGAGCTTGCTAGCGTCTATCATTCCCACTTCAGGCAAACACATGATTCGGAAAATCTTGAGAAAGCAATCAGTCGGTATCGTGAGGCCCTCCTTTTATGTCCTCCGGACCACGAGATCAAGGACACACTCCTGATCGACCTTGGGTTTTCTCTCAAGAGTCGCTTCGAAACCTTTGGTCGCATGGACTGTTTGAACGAGGCAATTTCGCTTCATCGTGCCGCTCTTCGCCTATGTCCCCGGGGTCACCCACATCGACAACAATCTTTGCGTGGACTCGCCAACGCCATGCATTTGCGCTACCTTCGGACACATAGAATTGAAGATTTGGAGGAAACGATTAACCTAGAACGTGAAACTTTAGCTCTCACACCCCCAGGGCACCCGATGCGTCCGCAGATGCTATATAACCTCTCGGTCAGTTTTCAAACACAATATACTTGGACCGGTGACATGGGTTACATCGAAGAGGGAATTGAACATCTTTATGAAGCTTCGAAATTAGTCAAATCTGGACATCCCGATTCACGACTCATTCTTCACCTTCTCGCGGGGAACCTGCTTCGCCGCTTTATGCACCGTGGCGCAAATAAAGATATTGCCGACGCAATCAAACATTACCGAACTTCCATTTCCTTAATGCCCGAAGGACATTCAAGGGTCTCCTCCATGCTCTCTAACTTTGCCTGTGACTTGCGCCTTATTTTTTCCTGGACTGGCGATGTAGAACATCTCGAGGAGTCCATTGCTTTGTCTCGATCTGCCGTCGAGTACCCATTCTCTAGTGCGCGTCATAGACTGACGGCAGCTAACAGTTGGACAGTCACCGCGCGCTTCACACGACACCCCTCAGCTCTGATTGCATACCGTAAAGCCCTCTCCTTGCTGCAGCGTGCGATAGACTTAGGTCCCACAGTACAAACTCGGCACGAATATATCAGTGGTCAAGACATTGAGTACCTTCGGAGTCTTCCGATGGACGCCGCGTCATACGCAATCGAGTCCGGTGCCTATGAGGAAGCCATTGAGATGCTCGAACAAGGGAGAGCGCTCCTGTGGTCCGGCATGCGCAGCCTTCGCACCCCACTCGATCACCTCCACGAAGTCGACAAATCTCTAGCAGATGAATTCACAGAAATCACCCAAGCATTGGAGGCAATAATCACTACAACCCATATTCGTAATTTCGTGCAGACTCCAGCTGGAACGGATGACGATGGTGTCGCGATTGGGAGAAGGGACACGTTCGCTTGTGACTTGGCGGAGAAGCGCAGGCTCTCAGAGGAACTGGATAAGGTTGTGTTGCGGATCCAAGCATTACCAGGATTCGAGAACTTCTGGAGACCCATCCCTTTTTGTCACCTCCAAAACGCGGCTATGGGCGGTCCAGTGATCATCATTAATCTATCCGTATACCGTTCCGATATTCTCATCGTCCGCTCCAACCACCCAGTTGTTCATATCCCTACTCCGACGAACTTCTTTAAGAGGGTTACAAACCTCGCCCATCAGCTGTCAGAAACACGGAAGAGTTACCGCTTGGAGTCAAAACAATATGATCGTGTATTGCGACAGACATTAGAGGAACTGTCCGAGTTGGTGGGTCAGCCTGTTGCCAAGAGGTTAACGGAGCTTGGAATTCCAGAACATTCCCGAATCTGGTTGTGTCCAACTTCTGTGTTGTCCTCCCTTCCGATTCATGCTGCAGGACCAATATCTTTGCACACCAATGTGAAACGATACCTTTGTGATATTTACGTGTGCTCATACACACCGAGCCTCTCAGCGCTGATAGCGTCGAGGACCGGCAATTTATCGAGATCTGCGAGTGGGCGGCCATCGTTACTCATCATCGGACAGCCAGATGAAACCCTTCCCGGAGTGGATTCCGAAACACGCAGCATTGAATGTTTGGTTGGCAGTGATTCTGTGACAAGGATCACGGGCAAAGCAGCGACACCTGAAAATGTGATTGCTCACCTTCCGATGCACCCCTGGGTGCATTTTGCGTGCCACGGCATGCTGCAACCGGGTCGGCCTTTCGAGTCATCCTTTCTTCTCCAGCACAACACCCACCTCACACTCCTTCGCATTGCTAAGTCTCACCTTCCCACTGCAGAACTTGCATTCCTAGCTGCCTGCCATACTGCGGAACTAACAGAGGATGGCACGCCGGACGAGGTGCTCCATCTGACTGCTGCGATGCAGTTCAGCGGGTTCAGGAGTGTGATTGGGACGATGTGGGCAATGGCTGATGAAGATGGGAAGGACCTTTCAGAGCACTTCTATAGCAAGATGTTTGCTGCGGGTTCGCAAGTTGCCAGCTATGAGCAGTCAGCAAGGGCGCTCCGACACGCGACTCAGAAACTGAGGACGAAGAAGGGTATTTCGCTTGAGCGATGGGTGAACTTTGTCCACTATGGAGCTTGATCAGAGAGTAGGAATGCTGGGTAGCATTAGAGTGAGTCGCTCGAAATCGCCTGACTGGACCCGTATGACTGACACGGATGCCGTAGTAGTATCGAGATTGTGAACACCCACACGCTAATGACGTTTTCTGTTATTGTACTTGGTTCTCAGATTCGGATGTTGCTCGGTTTATAATGACCATCTAGCATTACATGTGTACTTCTCTGTCCATTCTACTTTGCTTCAAGTTCGATATTCTCCTTGGTTATGGCCGCTCTCTATGTTACCGGTATTACACGTCCTGTACTCACCGGGTCCACTCTATCTTTGGTATTCTCTTACGTGTTAGTTATGACCTATCCGTGTGACCCTATATTACGCGAATGTATCACCATGCTCTCTCGAAAATCCCTTCTACTCCCCGCCTCAAATAGTGCCTGGCACCCATCTATGATCAGCCTATCTCGCTCTACTTGCCTCAAGTTTCCAAGCACCTCGCATCGTGGCCAGAGCACATTGTAAACGCCCTCCACGCGTTCTGGCTGGAAAATCTTAGCTGGCCATGCTAGATATTTCACGTCTTGTATCTTTTACAGCTCAATTTTTTGTCTATACTACTTCTACCTCTACATCGCATTTTCCTACAAACATGTCGAACCACCTGAAGACACCATAATGTCACTTCGAGCTGAAACAAAGACGGGTTATCATCACGCGCATCATATTGTGAATCTACCTATTATTCTTGTTCAAACACGTCGACGGTAACTCTCATCAGGGAGGATCACCTTTCTATGCCTCGCCTATCGTCATCAATACTATTCGATTAAACCACGGCATGGGAAGATATGCACATTGCTTCAGCGCATGGAATACGCCAATCCAGTCCGTCAGGGGTAAACGAAAATTCCTGCTGCTGTGGATCACAAGCCACGACATCGCCGAGTCGATCACTTGTCCACAAGGTTCGTCACGTAGAAATTTCCAACCACCTTCCTCGCATCGTCGTCTCAAGGATAGCCACCCCTTCATAGTTGGACTGTATTAGCAGTCAGCCAATTATGGGACCCGGAAAGGGTTAATGTTATGATCGCTCACAAAGAAAAGTTTATCAGTGGAGTAGCTGTTCGTAAAGGCTGCGTTGAAAACGTCATTGTAGCACACGAGACTGTCGAGATTGAACTGTACTGTACAATGCTTAGCCTCTGATCCAGCTATGCCAGTGGGTAAATACTCAGAACACGGGGCTGTATGTAGCTTTGTTGATTACGTCGATATCGATACACGCTATATGGATGGTTAGGGTATGGCAAATGAGCAGAGACGCACCTACTTGGCAAATGTCTCACCATACTTCTTCATATACTACAGATCGACCTTGAATAAGAACGTGGGCAGGACGAGGATACCTTTTCGTCAAATAAGAAATATCACCGATGGTGGCTACAATTTATGTATTATATGGACAACCACCCCTATCCCGCATGTTGGGGGATCTCTCATAGCTGGTCGTGACAAGATTGCTCGTTATTATTGCTTGGTCGATGGTTTCGATCACACTGGCATGTCCCTCCCCGTTTGCGCCCTCCCTGTGAGGGTTCGTGGGATGCTTGGGCTGGACACGACGAGCTATTACCCGCAGAGGTCGGTGATGTCGTCTTCGTCGAGGGGATGCGTGTAGCGCTACGCGAGCTGGGCCCATGCGTCCTTCAGACGCATCGTGCTTTCGAAGCGGGCCCGGTAAAAATCCACGGCTGCGATCCTACGAGGGCGTCGAGGGGAGAGAAGAACTCGATGAGGGTGTACTAGCATGACGTGGACGCTAGACGGGGATGTTCGGGTGGGTGGTCGGGCGTCGAGTGGTGACTGTGGTGTGGCGTGGTCCTGGAGAAGATGCGGGGGGAGGGAGCCAGGACGTCGCTTTCCCGCAAGGTGCGAAGTTTTGGGAGAGTACATCGAGACTTTAAACCAGTCGGGCCAGTTGCTACTAGTACCCGAGGATGAGTGTGCTCAGCGCGTCACGGTGGGCCTCGCACGTGACAATCCCGACCTACATGCAGTGATCGTGTATAAGCGAACGAATTCATCACATTACAAGTCATATATTTCCACGTTGGCTTGTGCTCTCAGTTAGTCCTTACCTGCAGCTGTCTGGGCTTCTCATTTCATTTAGCGCCCCAGGGTCAGAACTGCGGTATCATTTTGGTTCCGTCAATCCTTCCACTTTTGCCGGGTTCGAAGGCGTCACGGATGGTGTGCTGAATCATGTAAGTTGTTGTCTCGTGAATTCTCCTGGACTTGTCCTATGGCGATCGCTCAAGTGGAGCGCAGCTTTGCCTGTCGAGATCACAACAGCATTTCCCAAAGTATTTACTTTCTACTCCCGGCAACAATCTTACCGCCGTTTTTTCCAACACCAGTGGCCGCCGCCCGTGGTCGTGTCCGAGTCTGTATGATCGCGAACTCGTGACTTGGATAACAAAGTCACGTCCAACACGAGGCTGCTCCAAGTCCTCCACGAGTTCACGATGACCCACATCATCGTTCATGGGGCACAGGGATCCTCAAAATCCCAATCTTCGATCCAACGGGCTGATTCATTAAGCGATGTCAACTCACAAGTTAATCGATTGCAGGTCCAAGCATCCACACTACCCTTCCGACATCCGGATCGCGCTTTGATTGCTTACAATATTGCGACTTGCCACATGTCCCGCTACGAGGCGACTGGACAGAAGGGAGACCTTGACCAAGCTATCGTGGGATATGTCGAGGCGCTTTTGCGTGGAATGCCTATTCCTCCCCTGGACATTTTGACTTTCCACCGCCTGACGCGTGCATTGCTCACTCGTTTCCATGACTTCGGAGCGAGGGAAGACCTGGACCACATTATCTCATACTTTCGCCACCTCTGCAACCTCCCACTAGAGGTCGCCGGCATCCAGCGCATCAATGTCCTTACTGGCCTTGCCGATGCCCTCCGCTGTAGATTCGAAGTTGGAGGGCGACCGGAGGACATTGAAGATTCGATCTCGTTGCTTCGACATGTTATCACCGTGGTCCCTCCAGCCACAGATGCTTATCGTCTCATCGCAAGGAAGCTAGCAAGTGCTTTGGAAAGAAAATATGAACAAACTGACGAATCAGAAGATCTCACCGAGGCTATCAGCCACTATCGTGCGGTGCTCACATCCTGTCCGCTGGACCATCCCTCGCGTTCTTCATGCCTCAAAGACCTTGCGGATGTGTTGACATTACGCTCTCAACGGAGCAGTGACCTGAACGATGTTGAGGATGCCGCTACACTATATCAAGAGTTACTTGACCTCCTGGACAAGGAACACCCCGACCGAATGTGGGTTCTCGGGAACCTTGCTACCGTCTATCATACCCGCTTCAGGCAAACATTTGACTCGGAAGATCTTGAGAAAGCAATCAGTCAGGAACGTGAGGTCCTCCTTTTGTATCCTCCGGACCACGAGAACAAGGACGGACCCCTGGGGAACCTTGCGATTTCGCTTACCAGTCGCTTCGAACACTTTGGTCGCATGGACTGTTTGGAGGAGGCAATTTTGCTTTATCGTGCCGCTCTTCGCCTCTGTCCCCGGGGTCACCCACGTCGACAAAAATCTTTGCGTGGACTCGCCAACGCCATGTATTTCCGCTGCCTTCGGACACATAGAATAGAAGATCTGGAGGAATCGATTAACCTTACACGCGAAAGTTTAGCTCTCACACCTCCAGGGCACGCAATGCGTCCGCAGACCCTACATAACCTCTCGAACAGTCTTCGAACACTATATGATTGGACTGGTGACATGGGTTACATCGAAGAGGCAATTGAACATCTTTATGAAGCTTCGGAATTAGTCAAATCTGGACATCCCCTTTCACCACGTATTCTTCACCTTCTTGCGGGGATCCTGGTTTACCGCTTTAGGCACCGTGGCGCGGATAAAGATGCCGCTGACGCAATCAAATACCACCGAACTTCCATTTCCTTAATGCCCGAAGGTCATCCACGAGTCTCCTTCATGTTCTCTAACTTTGCCTGTGACTTAGGCATTATTTTTTCCCGGACCGACGATGCAGAACATCTCGAGGAGTCCATTACTTTGCATCGATCTGCCGTCGAATACCCATTCTTTAGTGTGCGTGATAGACTGAGAGCAGCTCAACTCTGGGCAGAAACCGCGCACGTCACACGACACTCCTCAGCTCTGACTGCATACTGCAAGGCCCTCTCCTTGCTGCAGCGTGCGATAGAACTAGGTCCAACAGTACAAACTCGGCACGAATATATCAGTGGCCGAGACATTGAACCCCTTCGGTGTCTTCCAATGGACGCCGCATCATACACTATCGAGTCCGGTGCCTATGAGGAAGCCATTGAGATGCTCGAACAAGGGAGGGCGCTGCTGTGGTCCGGCATGCGCAGCCTTCGCACCCCACTCGAACACCTCTACGAAGTCGACAAATCTCTAGCAGATGAATTCACAGAAATCAGCCAAGCATTGGAGGCAATAATCACTACAACCCATGTTCGTGATTTCGTGCGGACACCAGCTGGAACGGATGACGATGGTGTCGCGATTGAGATAAACGACGCGTTCGCTCGTGACCTGGGGGAGAAACGCAGGCTCTCAGAGGAACTGGATAAGGTCGTCTTGCGGATCCAAGGATTACCAGGATTCGAGAACTTCTGGAGACCCATCCCTTTTCGTCACCTCCAAACCGCGGCTATGGGCGGTCCAGTGGTCATCATCAATCTCTCCGAATATCGTTCCGATATTCTCATCGTCCGCTCCAACCACCCAGTTGTTCATATCCCTACTCCGACGGACTTCTTTCATAGGGTCACAAATCTCGCCCATCAGCTGTCAGAAACGCGGAAGAGTTACCGCTTGGAGTCAAAAAAGTATAATCGTATATTGCGACAGACACTGGAGGAACTGTCCGAGTTGGTGGGCCAGCCTGTTGTCAACAGGTTAATGGAGCTTGGAATTCCAGAACATTCCCGAATCTGGTTGTGTCCAACTTCTGTGTTGTCCTCCCTTCCGATTCATGCTGCAGGACCAATATCTTCGCAAATCAATGTGAAACGATACCTTTGTGACATTTACGTGTGTTCATACACACCTAGCCTCTCAGCGCTGATAGCGTCGAGGTCCCGCAACTTATCGGGATCTGAGAGTGGACGGCCATCGTTACTCATCATCGGACAGCCAGATGAAACCCTTCCCGGAGTGGACTCAGAAACACGCAGTATCGAATGTTTGGTTGGCAGCAGTTCTGTGACAAGGATCGCAGGCGAAGCAGCAACACCTGAAAACGTGGTCGCTCACCTTCCGATGCACCCCTGGGTGCATTTTGCGTGCCACGGCATGCTGCAATCGGGTCGGCCTTTCGAGTCATCCTTTCTTCTCCAGCACAACACCCACCTCACACTCCTTCGCATTGCCAAGACCCACCTTCCCACTGCAGAACTTGCATTCCTAGCTGCCTGCCATACTGCGGAACTAGCAGAGGATGGCACGCCGGACGAGGTGCTCCATCTGACTGCTGCGATGCAGTTTAGTGGATTTAGGAGCGCGGTTGGGACGATGTGGGCGATGGCTGATGAAGATGGGAAGGACCTTTCAGAGTACTTCTATAGCAAGATGTTTGCCGCGGGTACGCCAGTTGCCAGCTATGAGCAGTCAGCAAGGGCTCTCCGACACGCGACTCAGAAACTGAGGACGAAGAAGGGTATTTCGCTTGAGCGATGGGTGAACTTTGTCCACTATGGAGCTTGATCAGAGAGTAGGAGTGCTGGGTAACATTATGGTGAGTCGCCCGAAATCACTTGACTGAATCAGTATGACTGATGCCGTGGTGGTGATCGAGGTTGTGAACATTCACTCACTAATGAAGTTTTCTGTTATTGTACTCGGTTCTCTGATTCGGATGTTGCTTGGTTTGCACTGGCCATCTAGCATTACATGTGTACTCCTCTGTCCATTCTACTTTGTTTCGATATTCTCCTTGGCTATGGCCGCTCTCCATAGTACCGGTATTACACGTCCTGTACTCACCGGGTCCACTCTATCTTTGGTATTCTCCTACGTGTTGGTTATGGCCTATCTTTATGTGACCCTGTATTACGCGAATGTATCGCCGTCCTCTCTCGAATATCCCTTCTACTCCCCGCCTCAAATGGTACCTGGCACCTATCCGTGTCTATGATCAGCCTATCTCGCTCTATTGCTTGCTTCATGTTTCACCCTATTTCCAAGCACCTCGCATCGTGGCAGGAACACATTGTAAACGCCATTCACCATGCGTTCTGGCTGGAAAATCTTAGTTCGCCATGCTAGATATTTCACGTCTTGTATCTTTACAGCTTAATTCTTTGTCTATACTATTTCTACATTTGCATCATTAAGCAAGTCGAAAGTTCTCGAAACACCTGAAGACTTCATGGCACACGCGCGTCATACCGTGACTTTGAACTTGCCTATTATTCTTGTTCAAACCGGGTAGCTCTCATCAGGGAAGATCACCTTCCTATGCCTCGCCTTACTATTCGATCAAACCACGGCATGGGAAGATGTGCACATTGCTTCGGCGCGTGGAACACGCCAATCCCGTCCGTCTGACTCTGGGTAAACGTGGATCACAAGCCACAGTGTCGATCACTTGTCCACATGATCCGTCACGTACTCAGGCTGTAGACTCCGAGTCGGAGGCTTTCAACCATCTCTCTCGTTTCGTCGTCTCAAGGGTGGTTATCCATTCATAGTTGAACTGTATTAGCAGTCAGCCAATTATGGGACCCGGGGAGGGCTAATGTTATGATCGCCCACAAAGAAAAGTTTATCAGTGGAGTAGCCGTTCGTAAAAGCTGTGTTGAAAACGTCATACGAGACTGTCGAGATTGAACTGTACTGTACAATGCTTGGCCTCCGATCCGGCTATGCCAGTGGGTTAATACTCAGAACACGGGGCTGTATGTAGCTTTTTCTAGCTTTGTTGATTCCGTCGATATCGATACACGCTACTGTATCCGGATGGCTAGGCTATGGCAAATGGGCAGAGACGCACCTACTTGGCAACTGTCTCATCACACATTTTAATACACTACAGCCCGCAGACCTTGAATAAGGACGTGGGCAGGACGAGGATACCTTTTCGTCAAATAAGAAATATCACCGATGGTGGCTACAGCTCATTTATTACAACATATGGACCACCATCCCGATCCCACATGTTGGATCTCTCATAGCTTGTCGTGACAAGGGTGCTCGTTATAATTGCTCGGTTGGTGGTTTCAACCATACTGGTATGCCCCGTTTGATTGTGAAGGTTCGTGGGATCAGCTTGGGATCCGAGCCTGAGTCAGCTTACACGATTTCCCACGACAACTACACGTGGTCTGGTCACGCCACTCCACTCCCGAGGCACTGGCAATTGCCCGTGAATCCGGACCTTCCTCAGGCTAATTTCCAACTTGTAACTTCCAACTTGTACGTCTTGTCATTCGCTCTGCACATGTATTGCACATGACATCACACAACAACAAACACAGTACTCGCTCTGGCAGTCGCGATGACTAACGGCTTTCGCCGCAGAGTTTCGCGAACCTCGCGCCTTCTACAGGTGGGCCGTCCGCAGACTGTTGACGTATCTGCTGGTGCGAGCAAGCTCTCGATATCCATTGAGTCTGGTGGGACTAGGGCATGGAAGTATGAGACAGAATGACTGAACTGTAATTGACTTGACTTGCTCCCGGACGGTTTGTCTTCGACTTGAATGACAGTCCTCACACTGAACTTATCGTTATAATGCGTTTGCCGCAGCATCAAACTAGCCCGACAGCCTGCGTTTCCCTTACAGCTACTATCCCCCTTTGTAGTACTTGATGTATGTACAGTACTTCAAAATATGTAATATTGCCCGAGTTGCCATGCCTCGAGTACTTGCGCAGGCTTGGCGTGAGAGCAGCTAAACTATCGTAAATCTTATCTTATCTTTTCACTTTTTTGCATCTGCCGCTTTCCTTCCTTCGATTAATTAAGGTGACTGACTTTGGCGGGTGCCCCTCACCCCTCCGCACAGCTCTCCACCACTATGATTAAGCGAGAAAGATTCAATGTAAAGGCGCGTCGGAGCGGCACAGCCGGCTCTTCTCACAAAAAGGGGAAGCATCGCTCCACGAAACAGTCAGCCACGGATACAAATCCGGAGATCATACAGCGCAAGTCTACTGAAGAGAAGGAGCTAGACCGTAGAGAGCAGCTGAAGAAGGAGGTGAGAGCTTAAGTTTGATAGACTATCCTTGGTCCGGGTCTTAACCTGTTGTCAGTTACTCGCACAATCTCAGTCAAAGGCGTCCAGCAAGAAGAGGAAGAGGCTGGATAAGTACATCGTGCGCACGTTCATACCTTATTCTATCGACACCCAGAAAATTTATACCTTACGTTCAGGAGAAAAAGCTGAAGAAGGAAGAGCGCGTCGAGCTGTTTGAAAAACTTGCGTAAGTAGAGTGGACGACGTTCTTTTGTCGATCAGCTGTCCCTGACTCATGCCTGAAGGAAAAGCCAGGCCGAGCTGCCAAGTACGCTTCGGTTGCACTCCTCGTCCACATTGGGCGCTGGAAAAACTGGTACTGCGCAAGACAGGCTAAACAAGATCGAGGACAAGGACGTCCGGCGCTCTGTACATTCGCGTCAGAGAAGGGATACTCGCTTCGCCGACGTTGTTGAGAGTGACAGCGATGAAGAAGTTGTTGATGATCGTGATTACTCCGCTCACACAGACCCGGAGGGCGATACGAGAGACGGTGGCGAGGGTACATCAATCCAAGACCAGCTGGTCGTTGTGAACTCAACACCGATCGTGATGGGGAAGCTGGACGCGTCGGCTTCCGTTGCCGTGGGGAGTGCGCTACAGCGAAATGCGGACGGGTCTACTGTGGAGCCCCGAATCATGAGGAAGAAAGAGAAGGGTGCTAGAGTATGCGCTACTTTTTTTTCGTCCTTGGCAATATTTCTCACTCGGGTGGTTCTAAGACCATCTTGCGGAGGTGGAAACGTGCCCCATCCACCACACTGCCGATCATCGCAAATAGTGACTCCGAATCTTCATTCGACAGCTCAGATTCTGCAAACGACACCTCGGAGGAGGCTGAAGGGGAAGCCACGGACTCTCATGAGAACGAACAACCAGAGGGTGATGGCGCCTCTGAGGCAGGGTCCAATGTCTCCGAGGACGAATCTTCTCAAGGTGCTGGTACGGACTTACCCACCCTTCCACGAACGAGCGGGGGATTCAAACAATGGGCCGTGAACCAATTGAGTGCTGTCAAGGATTACGTGGCTCCAGTACAAGAAGATGCTTCCCACCCTCACCCTCCCGAGGCAGATACTGGGCGAAATCTATCTCCGCCCCTCAAAAAGAGGAAGATCGATCCCTCGCCACCAACAGAGATGCGTGGGCCACTCGGCGAGGATATCACACTCCCATCGACGTCTTTCGCGGAACGTCTGAAAAGTCTTGGGCAGTCGACGGAGACTAGAAAAAAAGTAGTCGTTGTGACACGCCCTCCCGAAGTTGAGGATGCTAGGCTTCTCTTACCCATCGTGACCGAGGAGCAGCCGATCATGGAAGCGATTCTATTGAACACAGTTGTCGTCATCTGTGGTGAAACAGGGAGCGGCAAGACGACACAGGTCCCCCAGTTTCTATTCGAAGCGGGTTTCGGGTCGCCTGAAAGTGGTACGCTATCGATCACACTGTCTGGCCGACCACCTTCATTTTGCGTTACAGATAATCCGGGTAGGATTGGTATCACACAACCGCGTCGAGTTGCCGCCATGTCTATGGCGTCGCGCGTGGCTTATGAACTTTCTCTATCGTCATTGCGTGTTTCTTACCAGATTCGCTACGATGCTAATGTATCACCCTCAACGTCGATCAAGTTCATGACAGATGGAGTCTTACTGCGTGAACTGGCGTCAGATTTCTTACTTTCCAAGTATTCGGTCCTCATTATCGACGAAGCGCACGAACGAAGCATGAACACTGACATCTTGATTGGCGTTTTGAGTCGAGTCGTAAAGTTGCGTGAAAGTATGTGGAGAGAAGGAAAGGACTCGATAAAGGTTCGTGCAAGCCGCGCTGTGTGCAACATTTAGTTGACGCCTCCACAGCCACTTCGGTTAATCATCATGTCTGCCACCCTTCGAATCAGTGACTTCGTGGAAAACACCACTCTATTTTCCGCCCCACCTCCTGTCATCAAGGTTCCAGCGAGGCAGTATCCGGTGACAGTTCACTTTAATCGTCGAACTGTGTCAGATTATGTTAGCGAAGCCATCCGTAAGGCCTGCAAAATCCACGCACGACTGCCTCCCGGGGGCATTCTCATCTTTCTCACCGGCCAAAATGAGATAACTGGTGTCTGCAAAAGGCTGGAAGCAAGATACGGTACCGAGAGCATCAAAGAGCGAAGGAAGCGCCGAAAGGGCGCACGAGGTGGGCCTGACGCCCAACGCTTTTTCAAGGATGACGAGGATTCTATCGGCATCAAGCCTGCGCAAGGTCTGAGACATTACGGCCGACGGAGCTAAATGAACTGATATGTCTGTTAGTCGACGCCGAAGCCGAGGAAATGGATCTTGGGAATGTGCGCGACGATGGCGTTGCCCTCGATGTGGACGGCCAGCCGAATAATGCGGAGGACGCAGATATTGATGCGTTAGATACTGATGATGATGGGGAAGACGAGGCTTTAGGTATCGATGCCGAGGAGTCCGACGGTGAGCTGCTTGTTCTCATTGTAGAACAAGGCTAATCTCCTGCGTCAGTCCCGATGCATATCATCCCATTGTATTCGTTGCTTCCTACTGAAAAACAGATGAAGGTCTTTGAGCCGCCGCCCGCAGACACGCGCCTGGTCGTCGTCGCAACAAATGTGGCGGAGACGTCCCTAACAATCCCTGGCATCCGGTACGTTATCGATTGCGGGAGGGCA
>QLOS01000330.1:0-20053 GCA_003313725.1 Russula sp. MG48 | reverse complement strand
GCTTGACTTAGTTTCGCAATCGATTCTAGTCTCGAACTCCTCACTACTGCTTCCTCTCTCAGATGTGGTCTAGCCCTCTGAGAGCAGTAAGAACTCGCTTCGTCTCACACGCCTCTCTGAGTCGCTGCAAGACTCAGCTCTGGAACGCGTCCCTAGGTATCACCCTTATCTAGACGCCTACCTACTTCGCGTTTACTCCAAGGCACTCGTCATCCCCGCGGTCACGTGGGAAGGATCACGTTACCTTCGTGCTCAGGCAACTCGCACTCAGTCACTCGCGCATAGGCACGTGCTCTCGCATCATACTCACGTGACGCGTCTCGCACATAGTCTCGCATCGCACAAGTCGTGCTACCGGCCCGTCGAGCCGTAACACTTGGTCACATTGTGATCGGTGATGGTGAGTATGGAATCGTAGCCTTGTGATGGGGGAAGGTCCGTGATCAAATCCAAGGCGATGGTCACGAATGGGGTATCCTTCTCCTGTGTGGTGATGGGAAAAGGCGGGATGCGTGGCTGATTCGTCCCCGGCTTGGTTGCCTGGCAGGTGGCGCACCCCTTTACGTAGGCAGTGACGAAGTTCCTCAGGCCTGGCCACCAGTAGTCCCTGGCCACGGCCTTCATTGTATTGGCTATGCCAGGATGCCCTGCGGTTGCATGGTCGTGGTAGGCTGCCAGGAGTTCGCGCCTCAGGTCTGGTTGGTTTGGGACTACTAGCCGTCCCCCCCGCTCCCATTTCTTGTCTCACTGCTCTGTTCCATGTATTTCCTTCCATCCTTCCATCAGCACCTCGGACTCTTGTTGGGCAGCGCAAACCCTGTCTTCCAAGCCAATCAGTGATAGGGCGTGGCAGAAGAGGTGGTCAGGCAGGACGATTACATCCTCATTATCGCTCGCCCCCTCATCCAATCCTGGTTGCCACGAGAGATGGTCTGCTCGGTTCGTGGCTCCTGGTTTGTGCACCAGTTCGAAGTTGTATTCCGCCAGTTGTGGGATGTACCACGCCACTCACCGGTTGAGTTTTTGGGGTTGCCGGTAGTATTGTAAGTTTTTGTGATCGGTGTAGACCCTTGTGGTGTGTTCTGATCCCATCAGCAGGTGGCGCCAGTGTTCTAACCCTTTTACCAAGGCCAGGAGTTCGCGATTGTACACGTCGTACCCCCGTTCTGCTGGGATGAGCGCTTTGGAGTAGTATCCCACCACCCTGGGTTTCCCTTTTCCTTCAGCTTGGTATAGGATCGCACCCAGGGCATACTGTGAAGCGTCCACCTCCAGAATGAAGGGCGTGTCGTAATCGGGCCTTTTTAGCACTGGATCGCTTGCTAGGATCTGTTTCAGGGTGCGCACGGCCTCTGTGCATGCAGTGGTCCAGACAAAGTCCACTCCTTTCTTGGTGAGGTGTTGCACGGGGCGCATAATATGGGCGTACCCTGGGATAAACGGCCTGTGGTACCTGAAGACGCCCAGGGTGCTTCGTACTTGTTTCAGGTTTCGCAACTCCTCGGGCCATTCTTCTAATCCGTCACGCTTGGTAGGGTTGACGTGGATAACTCCCTCCTCGATTCTGATCCCTAGGTAGTTCACCGCCCTCTGCTCAAAGTGACACTTGCTGAGCTTGAGAAAGAAGTCTTCCTTTGTTAGTTGGGTCATGATCTCATTCACTATTTGGCGGTGTAGCGTGAGGTCATCTGTGGTGGCCACAAGGATGTCATCCATGTAGACGAAGACCATCCCCAGATACTTGTGTTTGATTGTTCTCAGGACTCAGTCCATGGTTCGCTGGAATGTGGCGGGGGCATTGGTCATCCCAAAGAACATTACCGTAGGTTCAAACAATCCGCTTGGGGTTTTGAACGCCACCTTCCATCTGTCCTCAGGTCGCACGTGGATGTTGTTGTACCCATCGCGCAGGTCCAAGGTGGTGAAAAGCGTCTTCCTGTGAAGTTCCTCCAATATCTGCTTGATGCGCGGCATGGGGTATACATCCTGCTCTGTCCACTGGTTAATTGGTCGATAGTCCTGTATCGGTCGCAGTGAGCCGTCTTTCTTTTTCCTAAAGAAGAAGGAAACTCCCCAGGGGGAATCACTGTCCTGGATGCGTCCTAGTTCCTTATTTTTCTTAATAAATTCCTGCTCTGCTTAGGTCTCTGCGCATGTGAGGGGGTATATTTTTGTGTTGATGGAGTCCAGGGCGCCGGGTTTGAGCCTGATCACGTGGTCTTCGATTCGGGCCGGCAGGAAGCGGCACGACGCTTGTTCTGAAAAAAGTCGTGCGTGTGGTCAGTAATGATCCGGCAACTCGGTTAGGTCTTCTACCGGTTGTTTGCGTTTGTTGGTCCCCCTTTGTTCAGATAGTCTGGGGGTCGGACGGATGAAGCAGATGATTTCGTCCCCCTCTTCCCACGCTGGTTCGCTCCATGTGGTGGCAATTATTCTGGCCATCACTCACTCTCTGGCCCATTTGAAGAGGGCGGTTTCTATTCTGATGGGTGCTCCTCTGATGTACCCTTGGCACCAATCTATGCTGGGGTTGAATGCTCTCAGCCAGGGGTATCCAAGGATGGCTCGGTCGCTCCCCAGGTGCGTGATATAGAACTTTTGGAGCTCTTCTTGTTCCCCTTTCTTCACCCTTAGGATGCAATATTTGGTGAGCGCCCCAGCTGCATTCTTGGAGCCGTCCATGTTGAAAACGCGGCAGGGCTCAGGCATTGTTCTGAGCCCGATTCCAAGGTGCTGGGCCATCCGTTGGTCCATAAAGTTTTCTGTTGCACCGCTATCGACGAGTGCATTTTCCTTGGCCTTTCCTTGCGCGGATGTAAATAGTGTTTGAAAGTTCAGTCCTATGGACTGAAAAAAAACCGGAAACTGGACCAGACCATAACCGGTAGGAACTGGACCACCGGTTACGGTTTTCCCAATTTGGGGTAGTATTAACCAGTTCCGGTTCTACTAGTATGTACAATTCAAAACCGTCCAAAAACCAGTTATAACCGGTTTAAACTGGCTTTTTGCTATTTACTGAGGGTATCATAGTTTAAATTCTCACTTTTATTAGGATTAAAGTAATTATATTATGTTTTGTAAACTGGGAGCCCAACCGTACGCGCACGGACTGTATTTGGTAATGTTTGTCACACCGTACATGAACACGTGCGTCGCTCCCTCACCCTCTCTCAACTCAACATTGCTTACTTGACAGCACGCTCAACTGGGCACGCCGTCCTTGGTAGTTTTTTTTCTTTTGATTCGTGTCATTCTCAATAATTGACAACTTGAATGGCCCCTCGCAGGTACACAGGTGCAGACACCTTGCCGCCACGTCGTGGCATCACCAACACCCCCCTCGCTCACAAACATGGGCTGGTGGGGTTTTCACATATCTACAACAACGGCGATGGCAGCGACACAGCTGCCTCGATGGCAGCGATGGCAGCGACACAGCTGCCTCGATGGCAGCGACACAGCTGCCTCGATGGCAGCGACACAGCTGCCTCGATGGCAGCGACACAGCTGCCTCGATGGCAGCGATGGCAGCGACGTGGGCTGCACCCATGGCAGCGAACGCAGCGGCATTGGCAGCAGCGATTTGGATGGCAGCAGCGGCAGGGGATTCGCTTTCACCAATCCTGTAGCTACAACCATTAGAATTGTCTGTACATACATTATGAATATAATAATAGACATGTTTTATTTTCATTAATGCCTAAATGAGTGACATCAACACAGTGAAAACCGGTCTGAGACTGGTCTAAACTGGTTGTTGACTGGTCCTGGTTTGAACTGGTTAAGACCAGTTTTGTGCCTTGAACTGAACCAATATGGACCGGTCACAGGCAGTTCAGTCCGGTTTTTTTGCATATAGTGGATAGTACCGGACCGGTTACAGTTCCGGTTTTCCCACAATTGTCAAAAAAAACCGGACTGGACCGGACTTTCAATCACTAGATGTAAAGGTGAATGGTGCGTGTATTGAACTTGATTCACTAATGTACATGATGCACATAGATCGCGCTCTCACCCAGGCCGAGTGGTGAGAGCGGTTTAAAAACCCTCAAGGATCAACTTGTCCAACATCTCGTCTTTTTCTTTCTGCTCCATTTTCCCTATCTTTTCCACCATGCTGTTAATTTCCACAACAGCTTCTTTTTCCTCCACTTTGGCTGCGTGCGAGCTCATCCCTTGGCAGCCGCGCGTCCCTTCTCATTTTGGTGAGTTCTTCTTTTGGTCCTCTTCCTTTTTGGGGCATCCCCTGGTGATGTGCCCTTGTTTGCGACAGTAGAAGCACCGCCCTTCCGCGCTGAGCTTTTTGCGCTCCTCATCGGTTAGGGCGTCGATTCAAGTCGCATCTACTTCCATGGGGATGACCTTGGATCCACTGCCGCAGTTCCCTGCGGTTTGCTGTGGCTTTCCAAGCGCTTGGCGCCACCGCTGCGCATTCGTGGCGGGGCCCTGGCTTTGGAAGCTGCTCAGGCTGCTCTTTACTTCTGCCCATAGCTCGTGCTGTTTGCGTGCGGCGGCTTGCCAACCTCTCATGGTTGTAGGTCGGGGGTCTGTTTTTTCTAGTACGGTGCGGTGCAGCAGGTCCTTCAGGCCGTGACGGAATTGGGTGATTGTACCCACATTGTTGGCGCCCCATCCTGCCATCACGCGCCAGTGGTCGAAGGTGGCGATGTAAGTGTCCAAGTCATCTCCTACCATTTTGCACTGAAGTAGCTTTTGGTGGGCATTTGCCTTCTTTGTGGTATCAGTGAATGCCAATTTGAAACTTGTTTCAAACATGGTCCACAGTGCTTCTTCTGTGGCAGGTGTGGCGTGTGGTCCCCTTTGCGCGGCATCGAGGTCATCCAACATCCTTTCCACCCAGTCATTGACGTGCAGGCCACGTATCAAGCTCAAGGCTAGGCCTACACGGTTGAGGGGAGTTTTCATGGAACTATTTTCCCTGTTTGACATCTTCCAGATTCGGAATTCCCACAGGAACTGGTCACTTTTGGACCGGTCCCCTTCAAACACAGTCGGAGGGTTCCCTCGCATCCCACCTCCATTCCCTCTGCCGGCTCCTCCCGTTGTTGTAGCAGCGGCAGTGGCGGGCACAGTCATGGTTGCTGCTGCGGCGGCTATGCCATGCGCTCGTGCTCCTGCACTCCACGGGCGAGCAGGGATGAAAGCTGGGTTGATGGGGTTTGTGAAGGTTGTGTGGATGGACACTTCAGGGAACACCAGCGTCCTTCCTGCTGTGAAGGCTGGATTGATGCCTCTGGTGGCTCCTAGAGTGGCAGGTGTCACAAGGGGCTCGACTACGATGCCTTCAACCGTGACCTCTGTTCCCGCGGCGTGCGTCATGGCCGGTCTCTGCCCATATTCAGGCAGTGGTTCCCTGAAGTCTCCGGGGTTGATGCTGGCAACCTGTTCGACTTGTTTGGACAGGATGCGCTCCTCCAGGTCCAACCCGTAGGCTAATCCTCCAGGCATGGGGGAGTCGCGTCGCCTGTGTCCCAAGGTGGGGCTCAGGCCCATTTCTTCGGGTTCGGTATCTGTACTGCTGTCTTTTTTCTCCACCTCTTGCAGGGAATGGAGGTCAGTGGCCTTTCCTTTCCCTTTTCTGTTTTGTGGGTGCTGACTGTCACCTTCCCACCATCCGAGCTTGTTGGTTCCGCGTACCAGCTTTGCGCTTGCTCTGGTGCGGTACCCCGTTGCTCCCCAGGTTAGGAAGTGCCAATCATCATTTATGAATTCCAGCGGCCACTAGTGCTTCAAAGTCCGGTCCGGTCCGGTTATTTTTTCTTTTTTGGAATAACCGGGACCGGAACCGGTCCAAGAATTTGAGAAAATTTGCTTGGACCGGACTGGACCGCACAGAACCAGTTATATGCGGTCCGGTCCAGTCCTGTAACCAGTCTCAACCGGTTTTTTCTAGGCTGCTCCCATAACCGGTCAGGACTGGTCCGGACGCGGTTCAGACCAGTCTTTCATCACTTACTACACCACCTTTGTGATTTGTTCTCTCATTCTCGCAAGTTGAAATTAATCATATTTTCATTAATACAAATGTAATCTACACACTACACTAATCTATTTAATGTAATGTAGCTGATGAAAGAACATGAAGCGAGAGGGGGATCAGGGTGATGACGCGCGCCTCAGCATGCGCGCTGTGCCCATGTGTGGACTTGCAGGCTTGACGGGGTTGCGACGGTGGTGGTGGACGCGTGCCTCGGCATGCGCACTGGCCTGTGTGCATGGACGTGCAGGCTGGATGGGTGGTAACGGTGGTGGTGATGCGCACCTTGGCATGCACACTGTGCCCGTGCGCCGACTCGCAGGCGAGCGTGAGGTAATGGAGTCTGGAGACGGCGGCCTACGGCTGTGACGATGGGTGACGACGGTGGAACAGGGCAGTGGTGGTGGTGACACGGGACTCGGCATGCGCGCTACGCCCGTGCGGATGGACCAGGCCATGTATGCCGCGCTGCACGGCACGATGGAGGCGGTGGTGGTGATGATAGAGGGATGGCGGCGGTGACATGGCAGCTGTCTCAAGTAAGAGCGGAACCTGGCGGCCATGCTCCATGTACTTGTGGGGAAGTCGTTAGCCAGTAATGAGAGACAGAAAAAAAGGAAATGGTTATGAGAGGGCGCCGCAGTCATGTCGCAGACTCGCAGGCAGAACCCCACCTCGCGCTTGTGAGCGAGGTGGTGGTGGTGGTGGCGGTGAGGTGGCAGCCGTCTCAAGTAAAGTAAACCCCCAATTCACATTTGCGAGCGAGAAGGGGGTGGTGGTGGTGGCTAGGAATCGTCACAGGAGAGAGGACCAGCCACCCATCTCACATTTGTGAGTGAGACGGGCAGCGGTGACGTGGCCACTATGCATCGTCACAGAGAGAAGGACCACCCCCACCTCGCATTTGCGAGCGAGAGGGGGTAATGGCAGTGACAGGGTGGTCGTGGTGACACAGGCCAAGCAGAACAGGCCCTTCTCACATTTGGGAGTGAGAGCGGCGGCGTGTGATGCGGCGGCAAGTAGGTCGCAACGGAGTGAGGTGATGTGTCGCACAAAGACCGGTCCACCCCGGTTGTAACCGGTTATGGCCGGTTATGGACATGTGCGTGATCTCACACGGACCGTAACCAGTAGCTGCCGCTAACCGAGGTGGACTGGAACCGCAGTCCAGTTACACCCAGTGCGGTCCGGTCCGGTTCCTGGTTATTTTCCGGTCCATAGGACCGGACCTTTAAGCACTAGCGGCCACTCTACTCCATTTTCGTCGATTATGTGATATGCGCTCCATCCCGGCTCTCCATAATCAATCCAGAAGGCTTCCCCTTTGATGTGGAGGGGGAGGTCATCGTCTGTACGGGGGTGGAGCGCTTCCCACCGGTCAGCCGTGAAGTCTATGCTGAGCATCATCATTGCATCACTGAGGAGGTCGGTAAATTTGGTTGTTGTTTGGTGGGTTGCCTCTCCTGGCTCTTTGGTTTGGTCACTGATTATACTCTCTTTGAGCGATTATTCTCAAATTTTCCTCGTCTTGCGCGCTGGTTCCTCCGTGAACTGCAAACAAGCTGCGCAAGTTTTCTTCCACAGTGGGGATGACTGGTCAACCGTTCTTGGCACTTCTCAAGACTTGTTGCAACATGAGTTCTGTGCTGTCGATTTCCTGTCCGATCGCACCGGCCTTGTCTTCATTCTCGTGCAGACTGAGGGCGATTGCCCTTTGTTGTTCAAGGTGCCTAAGGGTGTGTTCTAGGTGGCTGACCAAGAAGAGGTCTGTCGCGTCTAATCGTGAGAGGATGTAGAGGAAGCCGGCAACTCGTGGTGAGGTCTCCAGCTTGGCTCTTTTATTCGTGATAGATGATGATGTTGTCAATGTAGATCCTGGCTCAGTACCCCAAGATCTCGAGTACGACACGTAGCAGTACGAGCCAAAGATGCCAACAGACGTGAGCAACGATGGCGAGCGGGTCCAGTTCTTTTTATGCAAGCTCCACTTCAATTCGAAATTCTTCCTGTAACCTTGCGATTTCCAGGAGAAGATCAAATATACACGTGAGGATGCGAACTTCAAGGTGAGGATTTTGGTTTTCTCTGAGCGCCCTTCCTAACGCTTCAACAGTACGGGTGATCCGACCGACTCTTTCTTCTAGTTCTGCTCGGCGTTCGAGCAGTCTGGTGGCGGTAGCAATTAGGTCAAGACCTTCGCGCTCCTGCGTTTCTTCGATGGCCACGGCTTGGCTATCGATTTTTGCAAGCTTCAGCTTATGTTACGCCACGCACGGGGCGTCCACTTCAAGCCAAGCAAGGGAAGTCTGGACAACAAGTCTCAAACTTTGACACAAGAGTAGAGAGGTAGTGCATGATAGACAAACTTAGTGGTTGCTACCAAGTTTGGCTATCAAGTGCTTTGAGTCATGCGTAAATGAGATGAGATCGAACACAAGATGAAGGCAAGCTCTGTTATCACCAAGCTGATATGATAACAGGTGAGATGGTGTGCATAAGAAGTCAAGAAACTAAGCTGAAGCTTGAGGAGTAAGTCCTCAAGCCCCTCCCTATTTATACAAGTGTGCCGTGCCTCGATGCGTCAGTGCCATGGCTTCCTTTGTAAGTGATCAGTCCACAGTAAGGAGGTGAGTAAGTGATCAGGGAAGGTGAGTAAGCACCTTCCCTCACGAGTCAGGGATGCACAAGTCAGGAATGTGAGACGAGTCAGGAATGTGAGAGCATACGCGTCCCCCTGCGCCTTCAGCTGTCGCTCAGCGCGGGAGGGGGGACCTGGAACAAGGAAGGGGGAAGTCATGTGACGCCTGGTGTCACATGGCACGTAATGGTACAGTAAACACAAAGCAACATCAGTCCGAACCGTGGCAGGTGGGCAGCAGGCAGCGAGTGGCAGGCAGTGGGCAGCAAGCGGCAGGCAGTGGGCAGTGAGCAGTGGGCAGCAGGCAGCAAGTGGCAGGCAGCGGGCAGTGAGCAGCAGGCAGCAGGCAGCAGATGGCGGGCAGTGGGCAGTGAGTGGCAGGCAGCAGTCAGCACAGCAGGGGCAGAAAGCAGCAGGCAGTGGGCAGCAGCAGGCAGCAGCAGCAAGTGGCAGGCAGCAGGCAGTGCATGCAGGCAGCAAGTGGCAGTCAGTGGTCAGTGCAGGCAGGGGCAGGGGCAGCAGCAGGTGGGAGCAGTGTTACGATCTCCCTTGCGGACTGCAGACCGTTTTCCCTTTTCCTTACGCCTCTATGCTTACCGTTACCCACCTATGACTCATACTGACTCCAGCTTACTTACTGTACGATATGACGCCTGTGGAGCGTGCGTGACTCATGTGGAGCGATGTGGCCATCGCTCCACTACTATATTTAGCTCTGGATCTTGGACTGACTCACTACCCTCGTTATGACTCAGGTAGTAGTTAGCACGTGCCTGCTTGTAGCTCCCTATATAAGGAGCCCTCTTTGCGCCAGTCGAGCCTTAAGCTTGACTTAGTTTCTTAATCGAGACCTGACCTTGCTTCGACTCTTGAGCTCGCCGCTCTAAGATGCTCCCATTGCTCCTCCTGCCTCGCCTCCGCCTTGGTGCTCACTCAGCACTATCTTGCTTCGCTCTCACGCCTCTCTAAGTCGGCTGCAACGACTTAGCTTTGAACCTTGAAGTCACAAGCGCCCGTGACTTAGCCGTTCTACTCCGAAGAGTCTGCTTTACTCTCGCGTCACCGGGACCACCGGAAGTGTCCCGCTCAGAACCACGTGCTCGTTGCCCTCGCACGTGCTCACTCTTGCCACACGCCTAGTTGCACAAGTCGTGCTCACGGCCCCTCAAGCCGTAACATAAGTCAAGCTTCCTTCTACTACATCTACAGGAACCGCCCTGGACGATGCTGCCTTTGCTGAACGCCTTCAGGAACTTGCCAGACGCCGCCTCCACATAGAATGTTGGAGATCCCACCTGGACGTCGCCATCTATAATCACAATGCCGTTTGCCACCACACCTGCCGAGGAGGAGCCACAGAAGTACACCTTTCCCTCCTTATTGAAAGAGACGTCTTCTGCCACATCGATCAAGAGTGGCAAGGAGAATTTAACCTGCTAGAAGCTGCCCTTACAATCCTCGAACTTTCGCTAACACCCTGGAGTCTGCTAGACAACGCGGATTGATTGGAGTAAGGGAAATCACGCCGGACGCCCTCTGCGACGCCATAGAATTTATGCAACACCTGCTAGACCAAGCCAGAGGTGACGCGATCCGCCACAGCCACGACTGTTACCTCCTCTGTGACAGAGGACCCAACCACCACCACCACCTCCTAGACCAGCTCATTCGCGAGCTAGAAAGCTTCGCGCAGGAACTAAACTTTATCTGCACCGCCTTCTTCGAGACGGCAGGCTTCCCTCTCCCCTCATAAGCAACCCTGGAAGAAATCAGACTTGCGCTCTCTCGAGGATATAGGACAAGAGTACCTCTCAGAAGAGAAGATGACCTTCCAGACTACATCAAGGGAGAAGCCTACTGGAGAAGGAACGACACAAACGACTACTGGTGTTACCACGTTCGCCTCCTCACCCCGCTAGGCATCAGAGAAAGGCCCATCGAGTACCTCAACGACAACTGGTACCTCATAACCTACGAGCAAGGAGAATATTGGACGCACACGAGCGAAGTCCTAGAGTTTGAACACGCCAACGAGACCAGACTAGGACACAGCTCACTTAGACCAGAATCGCCAGAACCCATTGCTGTAGACCCAGCTAGCCCAGATCGTGCCTCCTCAACCTTCCATAGTGCCAGTGAAGGAGAAGAACCAACACCAGTCCCTCAGACCATCTCACCGCTCGAAGAATTCATTAGTACAGGGCTCCAAGACGTAGCCACATTGCAAGGAGCGCACCCACTCCTTCCCGAAACCCAAGAAACACCCCAGCTTCTGCAAATCGCCCACGCAGCAGCACAGCCAACCGCACCACCACCTATCCTCCAACAGCCACAACCACCAGCGCCCCCAGCAGCCCCAGTAATGGCCGCAGTTGCCCCACCCAGAAACGACAACGGAGCAACTGGAAATAAGCCCACTACCTTCGAAGGTGACCGGAGCAAAAGTGACAACTTCCTCAGGGAGTTCAATATCTACAGGATCCTCCACAGCACCTCGGAAAATGTCACCATCCCCTATAACCGCATGGCCCTCGCCATATCCCTCATCAGAGGACCAAAGGTCGATGATTGGGGTGATGCCCAGATGAAAGCCCTCAACAACAAAGTCGCCAGGCAGATTAACCCCATCGCACGAACAGATGAAGTCCTGTGGACAGAGTTTGAAGACAGTTTCAAAAGGGCATTCACCAATACTGCCAAAGAACAAGAAGCCTACAGGAAACTCATGGAGTTGCATATGCAAGGGGATGACATCGATGGATACATTGCCAGCTTCGACCACTACGTCCTCACATCCGGATGGTCCCCAAACGAACGAGGGACGCTAGACCTCTTCACCAAGGGCCTGCGCCGAGGAATAGCACTCAAAATCCTCGACAGAGACACGGTCCCCACGACGATTGAGGGGTGGAAGGAAGCAGCACGCAAAGAGATCCAGAGAACGGCCCAGAAAACAGCAATGTTGGGACCAAACCCCAACCCTCCACGCTTCATGCCGTGCCCCCGCTTCGTCCCCAGAACCACCCCACCAGCCCGACCTAATCGAAACAATATCCCTGTCCCCATGGAAGTTGATGCCAACCGCTTAGGAGGACCACTAACCGACGTGGAAAAGAAGAAGCTCATGGATGAGCGAAAGTGTTTCTACTGCAAAGAAGTGGGCCATCGAGCGTACCAGTGCACTAAAAAGCCAAGGTGACGGGGACCTCCACCACCCAAAGCAAGGGTGACAGAAACAGAAGCTGCCTCCAGCATTGCGCCAGAAGACAGCGCCAGTCAGACATCACAGTCTGACCTCATCTCCCAGCTACGTTCCATGAATGCCACAGAACGCACTGCCATGTTTGATCAGATCATAGAAGAGGATCTGGATTTTTAAAGTGGCTTGATCTATCAGCCTGGGATCAAGCTTCGCGAATTTGTACCATGTATGTCTCGAACCGAAATAGTGTCAATGCCAATTTTACTTTTTCAAACATACATGGGAAGGCTGCGGAAAGAGCACTAGTGGACAGCGGCGCCACAGACAACTTCATCGACCAAAAAACTGCTAAACGACTTCGCCTCACCCCACACCTTCTCCCCCAACCACGCCTCCTGTACAATGTGGACGGATCCGAGAATCGCAGCGGAAGAATAACCACCTACTGCGACCTCCTCATCAAGCAAGGAAGCAAGGAGCACGTCCAACGCTTCTATTGGGCCAATCTAGGACGAGACAGAACCATCCTAGGCTTCCCCTGGCTACATGCATTCAACCCCGTCATTAACTGGACGACCCGCACTATCCAAGGAGGACCAATCTTACTAACAACAACGGGAAGGAAGGCCCCGGAACAACCCAAGACCCTACTACGCTACGCCCAGATGCTAGGACACGCACTGGACGCTATAGGATGGGAGGAAGGAGACAGCCTCATCCTCCAGATCAACCGGACCAACATCGCCCAAGAATGGGCGATATGAGCGCACCAGGAACGGAATGCCCCCACAGCTGCGGATGTTCCAAGGGAATACACACGACACTGGAGAGTCTTCTCAGAGGAAGAGGCACAGCGCTTCCCCCCCAGCCGAGAAGACGATCACGTGATCAACCTCAAGCCAGATGCCCCAGCAACACTGGACTGCAAAGTCTACCCCCTCAACCCTAAGGAACTGATCGCCGCCGACGCCTGGATTAAAGAACAACTCAACAAAGAGTACATCCAATTGTTGAAATCCCCATATGCCGCACCATTCTTCTTCATCAAAAAGAAGGATGGATCCCTCCGCCCGGTCCAGGACTACCACACATTAAATAGCTGGACGATCCGAGATGTGTACCCCCTGCCCGATATTAACATCCTCACCAGAGATCTAGAAGGACGCGCCCTTTTCACGAAGTTCGACATCCGCTGGGGATACCACAACGTACGCATCAAAGAAGGAGATCAATGGAAGGCGGCCTTCAAAATGCCACAAGGACTCTTTGAGCCCCGTGTCATGCTCTTCGGACAGTGCAATGCCCCAAGCACCTTCCAGCGAGTCATGGACAGACTACTCCGCCCACTAAAACTCAAGTACCCCAGAATGATTTTCGTCTACATGGACGACATCCTCATTGCCACGCCCCTGGACTATGCCCTGCATCGACGGATCGTCCATGAACTCCTAGATGTCCTAGAAGAAGGATCGTTCTTCCTCAAACCGCAGAAATGTCTCTTCGAACAGCGAAGGGTCGAGTATCTGGGACT
Source organism: Russula sp. MG48 (assembly GCA_003313725.1). Taxonomy (NCBI): domain Eukaryota; kingdom Fungi; phylum Basidiomycota; class Agaricomycetes; order Russulales; family Russulaceae; genus Russula; species Russula sp. MG48. The sequence continues at coordinate 6,681 of QLOS01000330.1, read as the reverse complement.
CGTAATCGACGGGGAATCGCTACGTATTGAGTCTAGCAAGCTGAAGGGAATCAAAGAATGGCCCCGCACCCTCACCAGCATCAAGCAACTACAATCCACCCTAGGAGTGCTAGGGTATCAGCGCCCTTTCATCCCAGGCTTCGCAGAAATCGCCCACCCACTCACCAGCCTGCTAAAGAAGGGAACTCCCTTTGTCTGGATGGACGAATGCTCAGCCGCAGTGGACAAGCTCATCCATATTGTTACCAGCAACCCCGTCCTCTGGCAGCCCAGCCCAGCACGACCATACAAACTCGAAGTGGACGCCTCCCAAAACGCTACAGGAGCCATCCTGTACCAGTACGACCCCCAGGGACGTCGCAGACCGGTGGGATATGACTCCAAGACATTCACCACGACCGAGCGCAACTACCCCATCTGGGACAGAGAGTTCCTAGCCATCATTTGAGGGCTAGAACACTGGCGACATCTCCTCATGGGCGCACAACACCAGGTCCTTGTCATTACAGACCACAAGAACCTCCAGTACTACAGATCCCCCCAGAAAATCAACCGAAGGATCGCCCGCTACATCCTCACGCTAGGAGACTATGACATCACCCTAGTCCACCGCCCAGGGGCAACCAATAAAGCTGACGCCCTCTCTCGCCGTCCAGACTTCGACAGCGCGGAAAACGACAACGAAGACGTCATCGCTCTGCCCCTGCACCTCTTCGCCAACGCTGCAACTGCTGTAGAACTGGAAGACCGCACCCTGGCAGCCCAAAAAGACCACCAATCCACGCTCGCCACGTGGGCCTCCACCTACCCCCTGGAATGCCGCCCTGGAGGAGGGTGGTGGCACGCCGACCACCTGGTTGTCGTGGCAGACAACGACCTTAGGAGGGGGGTAATTTCCCTCTACCATGACTCAGCAACAGCCGGACACCCGGGCATCCTAAAAACATGCCTCCTTATCGCCAAAGATTACTGGTGGCCTAACATGAAGCAGACGGTCCTCACCTACGTCAAGGGATGCGCCACCTGTCAAGCCACCAAAGCCAACACCACGAAGCCAACACCACCTTTTATGCCAATCACAACCAACCCAACTGCCCTACCATTTGAGACAGTCACCCTCGACCTCATCGTCAAACTGCCCCCATCAGATGGCTTCGATTCTATCCTCACGGTAACGGACCACGATTGCTCGAAAGCCGCCATCTTCATCCCCTGCAGAGAATCCATGACAGCCCCAGAAGTCGCAACGCTCTATGCCAAAAACATCTTCCCCCATTACGGCATCCCCCGGAGGATCATCAGCGACAGAGGAACGCACTTTGCCTCACACTTTCCTAGAGAACTCTGCAAGTCCCTCGGCATAGAACAGAACATTAGCACAGCCTACCACCCTCAGACAGACGGCCAATCCGAACGCACCAACCAATGGCTAGAACAGTACCTCCGCATATACGTCAACCACCAGCAGAGTAACTGGGCCTCACTCCTACCAATCGCCCAGTACGTCCACAACGCCTGGCCCAGCAGCACCACCAAGCAAGCGCCCTTCCAGCTCCTCATGGGCCATGTACCACGTGCTCACCAGCCACAAAGATCCGAGAAGATGCCGACACTTCAAGAACGCCTAGACCGCATCCAAGAAGGCCGGCAATCAGCACAAACCGCCATTACCAACGCCCAGACCCTTATCAGCTCCAGGAAGGGAGCGCGATTTAAGCCATTCGCCCAAGGACAAAAGGTCTGGCTCGAAGGGAAGCATATCCACGTCACCCAGCCAAGCGCAAAACTCGCTCAACGACGCTACGGCCCCTTTGCTATCACCCAAGTCCTCTCCCCAGTGGTGTACCAGCTCGCCATCCCTCCACAGTGGAAGCTACGCCGTGTCCATGACGTCTTCCACGCCAGCCTCCTCACCCCGTATGTAGAGACCAGCGAACATGGCCCGAACTTCACAGAACCGCCTCCTGACGTCATAGATGGAGAAGCAGAGTACGAAGTCGAGGCCATTCTAGAATACCGCCAATTCGGAAGAACAAAACAGCCACAGTACCGAGTCAGATGGAAAGGGTACTCCGCAGCAGAAGACATGTGGGAACCTCGGACAAACTTGAAACACTCCATGAACCTAGTCCGCCAGTTCCACCGAGATAATCCCGTGGCAATAAGAGAGGCCTATATAAGACATGCCCTGACCACCCTCAAGGCCCCATCCCCCTCTTTCGCCTTCACTACTCCTAGCACGCCCCCGCCTACCTACTCATCGCTCATGTCCGCCAATGGCTCGCCAAAAGACCAACAGTCTCACCTCCAAGTTGTCAACATCGCCGCCCCAGCGTCGCCACCCCCAACGGAGCCCAGGACCAAGGATGACCACTCGCAGCACCGCCCAGCAACGCCCTTCGCCGCCCGCATATTCACCATCAGCGACAGCAGCTCCAGCGACGACGACGACGACAGTAATGGAGCAAGCGGACCAGATTCTGGATGAGATTCTCCTGCTCGTGGCAGCACATCCGCCCCCAGCCTCCACTCCGCCCCAGATTTCTCAGACCACCCGCTCAGCCCGGACAACTTCTGCGGGGTCTGCAATGCCCCGGTCCAGATCGACGACGGCCATGCTACCTGGAGCGCCTCCCCCGTCTCGAGCCTCCCCTCAGTGCCTGCCAACCCCTCAGTACCTGCCGCTCCGCTCCCCCAGGCTGGACTTCATACGCCAGCGCCAGCAGACCCCCGCTTCAGGGGTGCGCCGCCCATCGGAGCCACCGTCTTTTCCATACTTCCATCTGCCGACAATGACCTTGCCTGCGCCGTCCACTTTCTGCCGCCGGCAGGGGTCCCTGCCCCCTCGTACTCTAGCCAACGCAGCTATGCAAACGTCGTCGCCACCCCCACCAGTCAAGGAGGAATCGCCGCCACCCCAGCAGCTCCATGCGCCTACGGTAACAATAGCGGAGGCCCAGGCCATGGTCAGTCGGGCAACGCGCTCGGCTACGATGGTTATCTCCTGCAATGGAATCGACTTGTTGACAACGCAGGTGAGCGGGACAATATCCTTGTCCCCGATCACAACAACCGACTAGTCCCGGCCACCTTCTACGCCCACTTCACCCGCCTTGCCGAGCCCCTTGTCCTGGGACGTCTCACAGCGACGTCCCCCATTTATGCTGAGCCCCTCCACGCTAAACCCCGCCCCGATGCTCACCTCGCCAACATAGACGACTGGGACCTGATCGCACTGGAGGGCGACCACCAGTACCGCCACCATGTGGATCGCCTCATCGAGGGCCTCAACGACACCAGCGTCATCGCGGAAGTCCACCGCTACCGCCACCTCATCCACAAGCTCCACTCCCAGGTCGAGCAAGAATACCACCACCTCCTGGGCACCCCTCAGAGCCACGCCGATTATACCGCCCTTTAGCTGGATCGGGACGCTGACCTAGTACGCCGCCGTCATGCGCTCAGAGACCAGCTGCGCGTCGTCGAAGTACGTCTCCACGACGCAGCCGTCAACTCGCGCATCGGGCCCAAGCTGGACCAGATCCTCGCGCGCCCCATCCTCCCCTCCATGTCCTACTGGCTGCGGGGTCGCCCCGCCACTCATCAGACCGACGTCATCGCCTCGCTCCCCGTCCACGTCCTGCCCCACGTTCACTTCATGCACGAGCGCCCCCTCCCTGTCCGTGAGCGCATCGTTCACATGCTGCGCCGCAAGCGCCCCTGCCCGCCTGAGTCCTCCCCTGACGCCAACGACGCCAGCCGCGCCCTGTCCGGTGAGCCCGCCACCTCTGACTAACAGCGTGGTAGCTGTCCCTTAAGGGAGGGCGTACTGTTACGATCTCCCTTGCGGACTGCGGACCGTTTTCCCTTTTCCTTACGCCTCTATGCTTACCGTTACCCGCCTATGACTCGTACTGACTCCAGCTTACTTACTGTACGATATGACACCTGTGGAGCGTGTGTGACTCATGTGGAGCGATGTGGCCATCGCTCCACTACTATATTTAGCTCTGGATCTTGGACTGACTCACTACCCTCGTTATGACTCAGGTAGTAGTTAGCACGTGCCTGCTTGTAGCTCCCTATATAAGGAGCCCTCTTTGCGCCAGTCGAGCCTTAAGCTTGACTTAGTTTCTTAATCGAGACCTGACCTTGCTTCAACTCTTGAGCTCGCCGCTCTAAGACGCTCCCATTGCTCCTCCTGCCTCGCCTCCGCCTTGGTGCTCACTCAGCACTATCTTGCTTCGCTCTCACGCCTCTCTAAGTCGGCTGCAACGACTTAGCTTTGAACCTTGAAGTCACAAGCACCCGTGACTTAGCCGTTCTACTCCGAAGAGTCTGCTTTACTCTCGCGTCACCGGGACCACCGGAAGTGTCCCGCTCAGAACCACGTGCTCGTTGCCCTCGCACGTGCTCACTCTTGCCACACGCCTAGTTGCACAAGTCGTGCTCACGGCCCCTCGAGCCGTAACAAGCAGTGAGCGGCAATCAGCAGTCAGCACAGGTGGGGGCAGCGAGCAGTGGGCAGCGGGCAGCGGGCAGCACAGGTGTGAGCAGTGATGCTACGCCACGCACGGGGCATCGGGTCAAGCACAAGACAATCCTCAAGTCGACTTGGTCACAAGACTCAAGCGGCTCGTGATAGGAACAGGGGGGTGAAAGTTAGACTTAGTGGTCGCTACTAAGTCTGACTAACAACTCCTGGTAGTTCGAGAAGGAGTAGGGGTAGCAGCGGCTTTCTTTGGACAACAAAGAAAGAAGATGCTACCTCTGTAAGTTCACGCGTGAAGAGAGGAGATCGAAGTAAGACGAGAGTACTTGTATTTAGCACCAAACTGATATGCCAAATAAAGTAAGACTGAATGCATAACTGAAAGCTAAGTTGAAGCTTGGGGAGGTAAGCCCCAAGCTTTGCGTCTTTTATAGTACAAGTCCTACTAGGCCACGTCACCCTCTGCCGCCGTTTGTGCCACGCGAGTCATACCGCAGTCCAGAAATGAGTAAGCAACAAGCGAGATGGGTAAGCTAACTCCCTGACTCGTCAGGGAGTGTGGGAGTTATGGAATGGACACGTGTCCCCCTATGCCTTCAGCTGTCGCTCGGCATGGGAGGGGGGACCTGGGACGAGACAGGGAGTATCATGTGATGCCGGGCGTCACATGACACGAGACGGTGAAGCAATAACAAAGTAAAAATAGTCCGAACTGTGGCACTGCCCCCCTCCTTAGGCGGGGCGCCCTCACCTCGCAGCTTCTAGTCAAAGGTGGGATCGCTCACGTCAGGATACAGCGCGTCCCCTGCGTCATGATCATCTGGGTCGTACCTGCTTGTATCTTCTTGCTCCATCATTTGTGCACTTGCATCCACTTGCCCCGCGACCTCCAGACATCCCGAGGCATGACTTTGTCTATCGTCGCCCCAATTGGTTCGCCCCACGGAGTCATTAGTACCTGACAGGTCATCAGGGGTACCGCTTCGGTCATGGACATGGTGGGGAGGGGTTCGCTCTGGGCACGGCATTGATAGGAATTGGCGTACGCGGCCCGATTGTACATGGGCCACGGTCGTATCGCTGCCCTGTCCACCTTGGTTTCCCTCAGCGGTGGAGGCGGTGATGCTGGAGGCGTTGTTGGGAGTGGGGGCGTGAGGTATCGGGTCATGGATGTAGTCGTCATACGCCGTCTCGTGGGAGGTGGCGCGCGTCTCTTGGGACCAGTAAGGGTTGTTGGCGTCATAGTGGACAGCAACGCTGGGTGCCGTCCCACGGAGGACTTCTTCGATTCCTTCTTGACCCTCGGCATAGGCAGCGGCAGTGATGGAGACACGAGGACGATGTGTGGCAGGAGGAGAAGAGGGACGGGAGTTCATGTTGGTCTTGCTCTTCCCAACCCTTTCCTTAAGTACCGTTGCATGCACTGCTGATGGATTCCTTTGGTAAAACTCCTTCACAAGTTCTGGCGCGTTCACATTCTCTTTTGGTTCCCAGGTGTTGTGCGCTTCGGCATATCCCTTCCATTTGATCAAGAAGTGGAGCTTGCACCTTATCCTCTTTGTGCCCAACACCTGTTCTACTTCATATTGCTCTTCTCCGTCGATCAATTCGGGTGGTGGTTCCAGGAAGTTAGGTCCGTGTTCCTCCATTTCCTTGTATGGAGATAACAGTGAGGCATGGAAGGTGTCGAAGATTTTCCAGGTCTTAGGGATCCCCAATCGATAGACCACGGGGGATATCACTTTTAGGACCCTGAAGGGTCCATATCGCCTCGCGGCCAACTTGCTGGTGGGGTGGGATAGCCGCAAGTTTGTCCCCTCCAGCCAGACCTTGTCGCCTTCCTCGAAGGGTCAGAAGATGTGTTGTCCTGCTCTTTGTTCTGCGTGCCACAAGACCAGTGTCTGCGCATGCTTGATGGCTTCCTGTGCTTGCGCGCAGATCTCCTGCAGCTGTCTCCCTCTTTGTTCCACCTCCGGCGCCTTGGACTCGATTTCTGTAGGCACGTGCAATCGAGGGGTACATCCCATGAGTAATTCGAAAGGGGTGAACCCTGTGGTGCTGCTGGGCCAAGCATTGTGTACGTATTGTGCTAAGGGGAGCCAGCGGGCCCAGTCATCTTGTTGGAAGTTGTGTTACGATCTCTGGTACGCTTACTACGGCCCGGACTATCTATTTTTACCTACCATGAC
>QLOS01000324.1:0-29406 GCA_003313725.1 Russula sp. MG48 | reverse complement strand
GACAATTTCCGTGACCTTTTGCCAGCGTGTCACGGCCCCTCCCGAACCGCCGAACACTATACTCAGGCTGTCGCCAACACCTCCCAAAAGTCATGTTACACATCGCACTGCGTTCTGCTCGTACATCTGTCCTCACCGCGCGTACTGGCCTTATTCGCTCCTCATCTTCTCTCCGTACCTTTTCCACCAGCACTATTCGTCTCTCTGACGACCACCACGCAGCCGCACCGTCAATCTACGGCGTCGGTACAAAGCCCGGAGAGGTTCCAACTGACGAGTCTCAGTCAACTGGTTTGGATCGTGTGCAAGTCCTCGGCCTTTTGGAGGGCGTAGACGTTTTCGACCTTGAACCGCTGGATTCGAGCCGCATTGGCACCCTCGCCGATCCCATCAAAGTTTTCTCCGCCGTCCGTGTTCAACCGTCGTTATCTTTACCGTTACACCTCCTTACCCATCGTCTTTTTCTCTTGCTCCCAGGACACTGAGCGCATGGTCGGATGCACCGGTTCACCCGCTGACTCTCACGACCTCCTGTGGTTCCGCGTGACTACCGAGAAGCCGTCGAGGTGCCCGGAGTGCGGTTCCGGTGCGTACTTTGTCTTGTTCTCCTTTGTTTACCACGCAAATTGACGTGTTTCATAGCTTACGCCATTGATTTTGCGCCTAATGCACCAGTTGTGTCGGAAGTTGCTCCTCAAGAGCCCGCGCATGCGCATGCGCACTAATCGGAAACGAAAGGGCACTACGTTAGAATGACGCGTGTAAATAAATGGATTACATGCAGACTTTTTTTCCCTTCTCGCTTTTCTTCCCTTTACTCCCAATCAGCGCGTCACTTATGCATTGCGGAGCTCCCGCTCGTTGCCTCTGCTGCGTTTTCTCTAAGCTGCCTCGTGGTTGCACGCGAAGCTGTCCATCCATGACTGCATAGTAACCGTTGGTAGTGCCAACATTCCGCAGGAGCTCCCTTGTTTCTTATTACAGGTCAGAGCTCTGCTTCTGGCAACTCCCGAATTCGTTCTTGCGGGCCTTCAGTTAATGGTGTTGTTCGCGTCGGTATTCTGGCCATATGGCGGTATCCGAGACTTGACAACATTCCAATGCTCCCTTCTCCGATTGTCACCCAGGTCCTGACCCCACGTCATGGATGCGCAATCCTCCAAGTCGAGACAGTATAGTTCTTGATATATTGACTCGGATGTTGAAACACAGTCAAACACTGCCTGTGTTAGACCTAGACTCTCGCAAGTAAGGACAAGCTAAATCAAGACCAGAACGATTTTTATCTCGGCACATTTGGATCCCATTGGATCATGATGGCAGTCGTGGCGCTCATTGGTCTGCATGACATCCCTGGCGAAAAATATATCTCAGTTACTACCAGGCCACCAGCGTGGTGGTCCCTTATTGCCCCGCCTTGCTAGTGGATGGGTTTTTACCTGACGACGTCGTCCCTCCGTTGCAGGCGTCCTCGCGGTCCAGAGTGGCTTACAGTCGTTTCTGGTATCGGTTGTTCATCTCCTGGATTGAGAAATACTACGGTAGTAAGGGTAATGAGTCTGATCTCGGCAATTCATTCGGTGGGGCAGGATGCCAGGACCAACTTACTGCCACACTTTGCAACCCATCAACATGTATTGCCATGTGCTTACGCAGGAGATCACGCCCTAAAGCGTATGATATATATATGATACTAGTAATACATACCCTTCCACGTCTCGGGAAAAACTGCGCCAAATCTCTCAGGCTGGGATCTGAGTCTGTGTGACAGAGGTGGCCGTTCAACACCGTTTGCCTCTCTCCTCCCCGTTTAAGCTATCTGCAATCTAACTTGATGGACGCATCACAGCATATTATATTTCGCTGCCTGGATTTTGTGGCTACTCCAGTAGTGTTGATGTACCGCGATAGGCGATTTTTGTTCCTCAGACCCTTTTCATTGCCCCTTACCACAGTAACCTGCGAATGGGGAATAACGATAACTTCATGTACTATAGTAGTCTCATCATTCACTTTTATTCCAAGTTTATTGTATAGTGCGCAGATCATGCTGAGAAAAACGGTATACTGTATGTCCGACCCATCGCCGAGGGTGTCCATCCGCCGTAACCTTTTACGTGGTGTCTTTGTACCCTTATCCTTTCTACACAAGGTATAGTAACTGAGGGTTTACTGTAACGTTCTAGCTCGACGTTACTCCTTCCAGCAAGCCAGTCGCCTTTGCGCTACGCAACCTCACATACCAATCCAACAACTGCAGTAGGGTGCTTGGATACATCGTCCGGTAATTGGTAAGCAACATCAGTAATTATGCAAATTAGTTTCCGGCGCACTAAAAACCGGCAAAAACCTGGAAGCCTTGACCCTTGGGAAACTCCCATTCTCTGGAAACCTCTTGAGGGATGGGAAACTGGGAAGTAGTTGAGATCTTATTATATACTGGAGACGGAGCGCCTAGGTTTCCTGGTTACCCAGTTCCCGAGTTACTGGAAACCCGGAAACAAGCGAAAACAACGAAAACCCGGAATCTATTTTGAGGTTGGAGTTCCAAGTTGATGTGCACGCGACATGGTGACTGACGGCGACGGCTATTGTAATATTGCAGACTTCTCTTTACTAGACAACAGTCTGAGATGACCCATCTCACCCTCTCATAAAGCGTCGATGTCCCCGTTCTCCGCCTGTATGAAGACCTGTCCCTAAGTACCGATGCCGATGCCTCGTAAATTTACCCCCCTTCAAACAACCAGACTTGAGGTTGTCGTTGAACGGCTTTCCTTATCTCTGACAATTCGCTCCTTCTGACCAGGCGTCGTTTCACTGTCAGCGCTAGCTTCGCTTTGCTTGTCCCTTCGCCATTCTTCGTCGTAGAACGCTCCCCGTCTCTATCCTTTCATTCGCAATGAGCAAAGCTTTTATCATTCTCGTAGTGCTGTCGGTGCTCTCCTTGTCTGACGTCGTACTCAGACATACTCTGGGCAGAGCAGGGTGCAAAGCCTGTCCTTCGTCACCCCCGTCGATTCGGTCGGGAGTACCCTCGTGTGATCGACGTCTCCATCCGTGCTGGAAAAATCGGAAACTTTGGAAGCTGCCCAGTCCCCCAGATCCAATTCGGTGCAGGATTTGACAACAGCAAAGAAGCTAGCTACGAACCTGTCAACAAGAGTCAGTACTGTGGATCATTTCGTTAAGCTCTACATTGATCACCGTCGTTCTTCAGAATCATACATACAACCATGGCTCCGCATCAAAACACTTGACCGTGACAAAACATGTCCTTCACCAGCTCTGCGTCTTGTATTACTACGTTTGGCTCGTCCTACTGCCCAAGATTGGCGGGTATGGGATTGGAGAAGAGGTCGTAGAGTTGGGTTGTGGCACCCTCACATCGTGACTACTGCGCAAGTACAAAGCGCGATCGCTCGCGCCCGCTTCTTGCATCTCCTGGCCGTGACTAGGGACAGGATCTATGTATATTTACCCACACACTACTAATATATATTACACTAGACTACATACGGTTGTACAAGACAAGAGATGATAGGATTGCAACACGCACAACCGATCCCGGGCCTGTATCCGAGTCGTAGCTGGGTTTAGAGTGCAGAAGGCACAAAAAAACGAAGTTAACTAGGGAAGGTTGGGTCAGGCGTAGGGTCGCACGATCGTCATGTGGATCCCAGAGTTCTGACAAAAGTCACGGACGCTTTCTCTCCCGGGCCTGCATCGTCCGAGGCTCGCAAGTATTTGCGGATCTGCCCTTGCACGCGGAGGACTCACCTCTCCAACGAGGCCCTTTACCTTACGGTGCGTTCTCGGTCGTCCACCTGCTTATACATCCTCAGACGGTCAACCTCTTCCATCTTCCCGCGAAGCACCTCGGTCGTCTCGCGCGCGTGCTGGCGGCTCGCCTCGAGCGCCTCCCCCGCGGCCCGTGGATTTTATTTGCCGTGCGCGTCGCTCAATGCGCGTGAGTGCCTCGAGTAGGACGTCGCCTCCTCCTAAGCAACCGTCGCCCATAACAGTATGGTAAGAAGGGTCCGGATAGGAATAATAATAATAATATAATAATAATGTTGTATCAAGTATGTACAGTACCGATGGCCAGTCGCTTTGCATCATGAGGAAGAGCATCCGGTTTTCGTTTCGATCTACCGTGCAGATTGCCCAAGGGATGCGATACTGTGACAGAGCCCGAACTTTCCAGATATAACAGGGGACGAAGCCGCGGGTTTTTGTTCAACAGCTGCCTTGTTAGTGTCGAGAACGGGTTCCCTTTAATGACGCATTTGCTCGCAAGATACCGGAGCATTAGACCGCAAGACCACAAGTCAGCTCGTATGGGACTATACAAACACTTGCGCCCATCCTCATGCCCAATCTCTGGGGCCATCCACTTAGGAGTCCCGCACCAGCGATCGATCAACGCATCTGGGCCATCGACACGGACAGAGATATCGAAGTCAATTATCAACAATTGGTTTTCAAGGGCAACGATGTTTGGGGGCTTGATGTCGAGGTGGGCAATATCGTGGCGATGCAGAAATGCGACACCCTCTATCAACTGGCGACTGAAATCCACAACCTTGTTGCGAAACATTCCGAGTGCGAATCCAAGATCTAGGGGAGTGGCTTCGGGGAGCATGATGAACGTCCCCACATTCAAAGTGAGCGTCCCGAGTAAGGGAATGGTGTGGTTATATGATGACTTGATCGAGTGGAGGTGTTGGAGAATCGGGAGCTCGTTAGAGTCGGGACGGAGCAGCTTCACGACAACGGCGATGCCGCTCGATTGTATGGCGTATCGCATGGTGGGCTTCAGCTGCATGTACCTCATCAGTTCAAGTCAACAGACAGTGTGCTTGGTTGCTTTGCCTGGTTCAGAGGCGCCCAGCCATTCTCGTCTTCATCGTTCGACTCCAACTTGTACCCCGCCCGAGTGAATGCATAGACAACTTGGCGATAGTGGTAGACGTGCTCACCGCTGGTGTCACAGTGCGTCATGAATGTATCATTGAAATTCTTCGAGAGGTCGGAACTGAGTAACCCGATGCGCTCCTGGATATTTCCAAGCTCAGGTCTGTCACTTTGTATTATCGATACCAGGTTGTAGATTTCGAATACAGCAGTAAATAAGTCGGACGGTTGCGTCCACTCTTGGACGTCCGAGACATAGAAAACCTAGAGAAACCATTGAGAAAACGCAGGATTGTTCAGATTCAAGTGTGCATACCTCAGGATCAGTGTCATCACGTTGAAAAAGAAAGTATCGTGTCGCCCTACCAGAGTTCTCGATGTACAATGCTACGACAATGAATGGATAATTATAAGACAGGCGCCCAAGTCGGGCCGCACATGCAGCCTGAAGAAGCATCCGATTTCGGTCGCTTTGATTTTTGTCTGACTGAATTTCAACCATAAGAGACACCAATCGATCAACGGAAACATGAAAATCGCTTCGTGGGGTGTAGCGGTACTTCTGCTGGGATTCGATGGAGACAATAAGCTTGAACGGCCAGTCGGCACGACTGCAACAAATGTAACGTCCAGAGCAAATAATAGAACAATAGCAACACCCACAATGCGTGCCTTTCCCTTGAACCGAGAATCGAATGGAAGTACCACCCCAACTGGTCAAAGACCCACCGGACATTCTCCTCTTTGATGACGTTGGTGTCCTTCCAACCCTTGTTATAAAGCACGTATGCAAGATGCCACAATTCATGGTTGCTGGAGACGCGGTCTCTTTGCCCGACGTCCGTGGGTGCGTCTTCAAAGGAGTTGTCAAACTCATGAAGTTCATTCTTGAGGACCAAAACCGCAGGGGTCTGTGACAATTTCAATAGCTGGAGTGGTATGTGATTAAAAAAAGCATACCGAATCAGACTCAATCCAACGCCGCTGCCTCATTCTGGTTCTGAATTCCGTAAGAAAGTCCGGTTCAGTACCACGCAGTTCAAAGATCCTGTTACGCTCGAGGGCGGCCAGCCCACCAAAGTCTCCTTCAACAGTCGCCTCTATAGTGACCGCAGGCCAAAAGTCACATGTTTCCGCAAGAGGTGCCTCAGACAGCAATGGAGACGCAGAGCAATCTAAAGCAGAAAACGCATTAGGTCGCAATGAAAGACGAAGACATTGTCAGCAAGGCAGGAAGGAGAGACGTGGTAAAGTGAGAGAAAGGAGGCTGAGGACAATCGAGACACGGTCAGTGAAATCTCGCTGACCCAATGCACACAACGCTTACAAGAAGGAAGCTCTACAATAATGTGTAGATGTTGGGAGTTAAGCGGCGTGGTCGCAGGCCAATGAGTCGAGATGTTGTCGAAGTCTTCTTCAAGCTTCGTTGAACCCGGGACGTTTTTACCAATGAGGCGCTTCCGCTCAGCTATGGCGGGGGGTGTGAGATCAACCTGCAGGAGAGTTAGTTGTGCTGTCGCTGGCCATGGTCATCCTCACCTTCCAAAGGGTCAGATCCGGGGCATCAACGGCGTGCTCAGTAGCATTGATGCCCTTCTCCTTGACGAGTTCCTTCAGCTCGATTATGTCCATACTCCCGGTTGGCTCGACTATGAATGGTGAAGATTCGCCTTCGATGAGGCATATAAGAGTATGAAGAGCGTTCTCGGCCATAGAGGACTGTTGTGGTTATAGGGGCAAGAGTGGCTGACGGTATGTCCGAGTCGGAGTTTCTTGCTCCATGGTCACAGAGCTATGTAGTGGATATTGAAGTCTGCGATCCCTTCAAAACATCAGCCATTGATATGGCTTGCCTGCTATACGCGCAAGGCTGCAGGTATGCGACGGTACTATTTACCAGAGAAAAAGGAAGGCCACATTCTCCGAGTCGTTCAAGCCCGCGTTGATAAACGTGCGAGACTCATAAATCAAGTTAATCACGCCCAGGCTTAACTTGTTGCTCCAATCTGATGTCTGTCTACTGGTACCTTTAGGCATCAAAAACCCATACAACTGTGCGCACCGCTTCTATTCGAGCCGTTTTATGATGAAGCAATGGTATAATAGCTCCTGTACAGTACTATAGGAGACCACATCAGCAAACCTATCTGACTTGTAGCCTCTTTTAGACAGTGCGAGTTCAGGACATTTGACAAACATACTCCTGTTGGTATCCCACGCTCGACTAGATTCCCACGGGTGCCTCTGCCTGTCCCCACTCAGATTTTCACAGACCAAAAAATATTTTATATTACTTTACCGCCGGCGATGTGCGCTTTGATACGCGTCGGCACGCGAGGGCGTTGCCCGCTGCGCCTGCTCTTGGGGAGAGGTGCCAGCGCGTTGACGGTCGCGGCGAGAGCGGTCTGCGTGGTGGTGTGCCGCGACGGGGGCACGGGAGCGGTCTCGGCGTGGTGGAGGTGAATCTCAATCGACTCGCCACACATGCTCGCCGCGCAAGTGAGGGGCTGCCAAAGTCCCCATTCCAGACTTTGAATATTGTCATCGTTCTGTGGCTCTTTCAATGTGCATTCCTGCTCGTGATGGCCGGGGTGTGTGGCTTCGTTTTCCATCCAATGGACAGATATTTGACTAATGGATCGGCGTTACAGGTACCGCCAGAGGATGGACACGCGGATGTCTCTTTCTCGTGTGCGGTGTGCGATGTACGTAGCTCTATTTCCTCTTACAGTGTTTGCGCGGTGACAGCGCTGATCGTGTCCGGGGAGAGTAGGTACTGTGTTGTGGGCGTGGCCCTGCTCCTTGTACGTGAAAATCTGATGATATCTCACTTGACCGTGACAAAACATGTCCTTCAGCTCTGCGCCTTGTATTACTACGTTTGGATTGTCCTACTGCCCAAGATCAGCAGGTATGGGATTGGAGAAGAGGTTGTGGAGTTGGGTGGCGGCGCCCTCACATCGCGACTAGTGCGCAAGTACAAAGCGTGATCGTTTGGAGAAGAGCGCCCGCTTCTTGAATCTCCTGACCGTGACTAGGGACAGGATCTATCATGTATATTTACCCATACGCTACTACTGTAATATATGCCACACTAGACTTTATACGGTTGTACAAGACAAGAGATGATAGGATTGCAACACGCACAATCGATCTTGTATGGTAGCTGGGTTTAATGGAGTGCAGAGGGCACAAAAAAAATCAAGGCGATTAGGGAAGGTAGGGTCAGGCGTTGAGTTGGACGCCTCGGCTATCGAAGCGCACGATCGTCATGCGGATCCCAGAGTTCTGACAAGACGGTTTCTCTCCTGCATCGTCCGAGGCTCGTAAGTATTTGGGGATCTGCCCTTGCATGTAGAGGACTCACCTCTCCAACGAGGCCCTTCACCTTGACGGTGCGTTCTCGGTCGTCCACCTGCTTATACATCCTCAGACGTTCAACCTCTTCCATCTTCCCGCGAAGCATCTCTGTCGTCTCGCGCGCGTGCTTGCGGCTCGCCTCGAGCACCTCCGTGGCCCGTAGATTCGCCTGCTCGCGTTCATTTGCGGTGCGCGCAACGAGCAGGTCCATCTCTGCTTTGTGCGCGTCGCTCAATGCGCGTGAGTGCCTCGAGTGGGACGTTGCCTCCTCCTAAACAATCGCCGCCACAACGGTGTGGTGAAAAGAATCCGGGTAGGAATAGAAAACAAATTCCGGCCGTACCTTGATAGATGCTTTTTGGAGTTTCTGGATCTCCGATAGTTCTTTGAGTGCGACGTGGAGAGCAGCTTTCTCTGCCTTGGCTTCGCTCTTTATAATTTTCGACAGCTTCCGGCCCACGCCATCTGCGACCCAGCCGGTGCGCGTCAGCACGGCCCTTGAATAGACGAAATAATATGGAAGCGAGAGGAAAACATACGCTCTTCCTTGCTGATGGCAGCCTTCTCTCGCGGCCTGAGCTCGTCCTCGGCGCTTGCCGCACGGGCCTGCAGGCTCGGATCCACGTCGGGAGGCTCGTTCGACGCAGTGGCTGCACCGTTGGCGAATGCGCTGCCACTCACGTTATTGGTGGCCACGCTGCGATTCGTGCGGCGGGATGCGACAGACGCAGAGCGCGGTGCGTCAGCGCCCTCGCCGGCAGCAGCGGTAGGGGTGGTTTCCAGATGGGCGTCAAGCAGCCGACCGCGGGGACGGCTTGGTGAGTCATTGCCCGCTTTCTTGAAGATGGGTCTGCGATCAGGAGCCGAGGTGGCGGGGCAAAGCTCGGACAGAGAGGTCCCTTGAAGGGTATGTATATCCGTGGCGACGAGGTGCTGAGAAGGCTGCAGTGTGGGCACGATGTCGACTCCGGGTTCGCTTCCAGTAGATCCTTCCACACTTCCGAGAGTCCTGCCTGTCGTCTGAGAATGTGCACCTGCGTCTGCTGCCCCTAAGGCCGGGGCCTCGTGTCGCGTATTGTGTGGAAAGAAAGGAGAGTCGGGCGATGGACCACCAGGAACAACCTCCTTGGACAAGCTACTGCAGTCTGTGGGGGCTGATGCCGAACTACGCCTATGGTCACTCGAGAAGAATCTTAACATCTAGAGAACTGAAAGTTTAATTTGTGATCCGTGTGAGGGGAGGAGGGAAATGACAGGGCAGAGAGGGGTCCATCGCCCAAATTAATACATCCGGAGCGAACCTGGCCTGGGCAGGCAGCTGATGACGGGAAGGTAGCTGAAGAGCTCATGCCGTGACGTCATCCCGCCATCACATATCCCAGATCGGGATGTCTCGAGACTGCAAATCTGCAAAAGTGCTCATCGGCAAGCGTTAACTCCACGCGCAGCACGGGTCATGACCAGTTACAGTAGTTGTTGACGATGGACCGCATTACGTAACGGCTTTCCTGCCCTCAACGAGTGATGGATAACCAGAATACCAGAATACAAAGTAACCTAATAAGAGCAGTCCGAATAACTATTTTACACAAACGCTAATAATTACTGTGCACAATTTTCCATAGTGATATCAAAAGGACAAATGGGAAAGGGTTTTCACTGCAGATGAGGGCTAGAGGGG
The DNA here is from genome assembly GCA_003313725.1 of Russula sp. MG48. NCBI lineage: Eukaryota > Fungi > Basidiomycota > Agaricomycetes > Russulales > Russulaceae > Russula > Russula sp. MG48. Next base: position 19,448 of record QLOS01000324.1, on the reverse strand, counting down.
ATGAGGACAGCGGGGCATGACAGTAGAGATAAAGTGTGCCGGTGCATAAGCGGACAACATAGCCCTTAGAGCCGTTACCTGAGCGGAATGTTGCCCATTAAAAGCGGCTTGTTCGGGTCGCTTGCAGGGCGGAAATCTGGCGCACGGAATGGGTAGAGGCAGACAACGTACTATGAAAGACATCAGTCGGCATGAGATCTCCGCCAAGGTTAACGCCACACACCCTGATTACCGTATCCTTCCCCTCGAAGCTCGGAACCAATTTCACGGTAGCCTTCCGACGAAGGTTTCCATTGAATCCGATGTGCCAACGAGGCCGTGGATGCGCATCGCTTGTGGGAAGCTCGTTGGGGTAACCGTCGAGCTCCCATATAGCTTCTGCGGCCAGATCCGTACGGTGGTACGAGCTACGATTCATAAGGGAGAAGGGTTGGATAACTTTGCCTTTCTCTCCAAACCCATGACCTTGAACAACGCACGTCGATAACGTCTGGAATGGCAACCAAATCGAGCGCCGAGCGATTTTCGCTTGTCATTGTGAGGCGGAGCGGGATGATGTCGCTCACTGGGTACGAGTCCTAAGTAATCGTGTGTAAGCAAACAAAGGCGCCAAACAGTAACCACATACAGGTGTAAAGAGCTAAGAAAAAGGTGAGTCGTAGAGATAGTACTATTCGGGATTTATTGCTCACCTCGCATTCCACCTCGATATCACGTTGAGGGAACATGACACCTCTCACCATTACCGAGGGGAACTTTTGAGGTGAACAGGACGGGTCCGTAAGAAAATTATGCGCGTAGTCGAACAAGACCGGAGAGGAACATGGAGGTATGGAGGGATCTGGAGGCGCAACGTAACAGATTTGCCGCCTCACCCTGAGAAAACCCTGTAGGAGAATGGTCGACGCTCAGTCTTTGGGGAGAAAGACTGTATTGTGTATCTAACCTGTAGGAGAATGGTCGACGCTAGATACATAGTTAACACAATGTAATGGTGAATGTAAATGAGTGTTTACTGACCTCAGTCTTTGGGGAGAAAGACTGAGGTGCTACAGCTACGCAGTGTCGTACTATAAGTGTCCATAACGAAAGTAAGGTCCGAGCTAAGACGATTAAGTACTGAGGTGAGAATGAATGGCTTGGTCTAAAGTAGTTCCGGTGCTAATGTCTGCCAGTGTGCGGTGGGCCATGTGCTTATCGGGCCATGGTTCCCACGCTGCCAGAGTTGGCACGCCGCAGCGTGTGGCTGCACTCCAACAAACCCGGGGGTGGCCGGTAAAATAACATTCAGAAAGGAGAGTAGAGAGTACAGACACAATATTCCACTGAAGAGTCCAGGACGGTACATGATTACTACGAACTTAAATTTGGGGTCGCTATTACGGTCATAGGAGCGATGACCAAGGAAGGAATGGCCAACTGAGGATGAGCTCGCAGATGAGGTTGTAACGGGAGGAGGGATGGAAAAGGGCCAACGATATTGTCCACCCGAGAAATGCGAACTGTCGACCTGTTGCGGTAAGAGAACACGCTTGGTCTCCCCTGACGGGATAATGGGATCGGAATCGAACACCTGCAACTACAGATATCCTTTTCAGTCTCGGCTACTCTCACGATTGGGGAACTGACCCACCACAAGAACCATCCTCTGCATACCCCTCAAACCACTCGGGGATAACACTATGAATCCGGTTAGTTCTTCTCCGAAATATAACAGAGGATCTTGGTCGCTAGGTCCGCGGCTTAAGACCTCAACGAGGGCATAGTCGCTCCCATGCCAGTGATACATCAGGATATATCGGGGTTCATGACAAGCTGCGGAGCAGGTTGCTCAGTTGCAGGAGTTGAGGTGACTAAACTTGCGTGTTCCGGGTGTGGGGGGATGTAAGATATTGATATTTGAAAAGGGGGTGGGGGACGACCCTTGCTCTGAGCAGTTCCTTGGCTTGAGGAGGGATATCCGTGATCACTACATCCTGGTAGGCGGGCATCATCTGCACCATTAACTGAGACAGACGCGCGATTCAAGTCATTGACACCTGACAAGAAGTCGACATCGAAAGCCGGGAGACGGGTAGAAGAAGGCCCGTCACACTTAGAAGGGTCGCAGTCTTCCTTAGGTGGCATGACCCACTGAGTGGGTCGCCATCGGGGTTACCACGCACTTCGTCGTTGTCTGAATGGACATCCATTTCCGATGCAACCGAGTAAGGTGAGCCGGTACGTAGCTAAGAGGGTCTCGCTCCCAGGCTACTACTTGTATAACTTTTGATTGCTTATACATCCCGCCGTCGGCCACACTCTCACCTCGAACATCATTACTATAGGGAGGGACATGAGTTTCTACCAGTTTACACTTTACTTTATCTCAAAAAAGTTTGAGTCTATTTTTAGTACCTCCCTACAACCCCATAGCTCCCGGCCATGACGAAGGGGTATGGGTTAAGGGAGAGTCGATTGTATAAAAGACCTCGCTTGCTTATCTTATGCGTTGCATTGTTTCAACAAAACGAGAAGGAACGAAGAGCTTACGTTACTACTAATTGGACTCAGAGTTGGTGTGTAGACGGGAATCTAGTCAAGTAAGCCTAATTCGAGTCGATTTATGGTCCAAGTAGGGTGACAAAGCCGACAACGTGGAGGGGGAAACTGAAGGTAACTTTACAACCTGATTGATGTCTCAACAATACCAACCAGAGTGGGTTGGGTACCGCATTCATGCAATGAATTGCAGGGTTGTATCCTAGGAATGCCTTACCAATATTCTTCAAGAAATGAAAACGAATGTACATACCATAGGGTGAGAACTTGAAAGCTGTGTGGATCAAAGGTAAACCCAAAACGAACTGAGGAAAAGCAGCGTTCCGAGTCCTTGCTCACCTGGGGCTTCTGGTTATTTCTTTTATGCAAAATATTACTAGTGGGACAATGTTGAATATTGTGGGTACGCATGGAAGAGGACACTCACCGCATAGACACGAGAAGTTCCTGATAACTTTGTTGAGGTCGATAGGCTGATAAGATAAGCGGAGTTAGAGGCATCTCAAATCCCTGTATGATGGGTTTTACTGAGTGCATCGATAAAGGCCTATTTAAACACGTTAGCTAGTAATCCCAATGGATGCAAGTGGAGTGCCACTTACACGACTCATGGCGCCGGCGGCATCCGCACTTTCCTGCGAGTCCTTGCATGCACCCCACGATATCTATATAATTTGACTAACCTGAACAGGCAGAAATGAAAGCATGCGCACAACATCAGCTGGGCTTGTCTTAGTTTGACGGGCTCTCCGTCTTGCCTCTCTTCCCGTGGTCGCGGTCCTGACAGACCTGAAGGCGGCATTGATATTGCCACGCACAGAGTATGACCCTGCGTCGATAAGGGCTCGACCAAGATTGGGCTCCTTTATTTTGCCTTCCGTGGAATACTGGGACAGAAAAGAGCTCAGAGTCGCATCGGCGGACTGGGTTGGGAATCACGTACCACATACGGTAGATCTTCGTGGTGATGTCACCAGAATATGCTATGCCTCAGAACGAGATGAACTCACCCAATGCAGAACCAGAGTGATAACACTGTGATCTCAAATCAGTAAAGCTCGAATGGCATGCGCAAACCCGACTCGCATCAAAAATGGCGGTCAGCCGACAGCCAGGAGGGAGAGGCTTGACCATGATATCATGCATCTCCTACGAAGATATCAGTTATCACGACACGGCTTCTGCACTTTTGGCTTACATCATCTACGATGTGCCCGGTCGTCTTGTAATCTACGGGATAGATAACTGACAGACACCCGTTCACAAAAAGTCTGGATCTAGAAAATGTGTGGCACCTTCGTCATATCCATCGTCTTCGTCGCCGTCCAAATCCTTCGTTTGACCCCCATGACCAGAATCTAGATAACAGTTCAGTCTTCGGTAAACCAACTTCGACAAGGGAAACACACATACAATGGAAAAACAAAGAGTCATTTAGTTTCGCGTCCTGTACTAACCATTGCATTCCCCTCATCTGCCGAGTAGACTTTAAGAAATGAGGACCCCTCGCAGAAAAACGCATACCATGTTACTCCTCGTGGGCCGCGAACCCGGATCTTGCTGATCGTCGGTCAGTACCACAATATCTTCGCGCCTGTAACCGAATTTCTCTGAGATGCAAGATCAGGTCCTCAATACGCAGGAAGGAAAAGGTGACAATACCGCATAGGAAGCTCTCGACGTTACGAGCGTCCTTGATACACCCACTTAGCTGGGCCTGCTGTGCAAAATAGTTGATTCCAATCTAGTCAGACCTCAAGTGAGGCTGCGCGCTTTGTCCTCGAAACTGGGGGAACAACATACGCAGAGAGCCTTCTTCCTCCCAGTGCATTGTGAATACTCGAAAAATAGTTGCTCCTGTGATCCTTGAAATTGAGGTCCGTAAAACTGCTGCCCCGGTGGTGGGCGAGGAGGCCCCGCTACCGATCCGTAATCCGCGCTGTTGGATAGAGAAATTTGGTGTTTTCTTTAGCAACTGCTTGGCGATTGAACCAATAAACTTACTGGAGATGACCGGGTTCAGGGGGCGCTATACCAGGGCCGGGGTAGGGAAAAGTGTGATTGGGGGCGGTAGTCGATCGAATTGGTGGTAAGAATTGTGGTGGGCGAGGGTTACTAAGAGGAACGCCTAGAGGAACGCCTAGAGTGCCAGGAGGTGGAAGACTGGGGTGTTGTAAGCTGTGGTAGTCAAATTGGCCAGAAGGCCCCGCTACCGATCCGTAAACCGCGCTGTTGGATAGAGAAATTTGGTTTTCTTTAGCAACTGCTTGGCGATTGAACCAGTAAACTTACTGGAGTGGTGAGAACTGTGGTGGGCGAGGGTTACTAAGAACGCCAAGAGGACCGTCAAAAATGCCAGGAAGTGGAAGACTGGGGTGTTGTAAGCTGTGGGGGTCAAATTGGCCAACATCATACCCCTGGGGCGGACCTAGGGATACGGGATGACCAAATTGGCCGTCACTTCAGAAGGCGTCAGGGAGAGAACCGGGAGTGGGAGCATGGTAGAAGTGGCTCACGGCATGGAGAAACGAGGCATGCCCCAGAACATGGCTCCTCTGCACGAGGAGGAATATCCGTGATTGTTATATCCTAGTGGGTGGACGTCATCTGCACTATTGACTGAGACAGACACGCGATTCGAGGCATTAACACCTGACGAGAAGTCGACATTATCGAAAGCTGGGAGACGGGTAGAAGAGGGTGCGTCGCATTTAGAAGGGTCGCAGTCTTCCTCAGGTGGCATGACCAGAGGGTAGCCACCAGGGTCACTGCGTACTTTGTCGTTGCTCGAATGGACATCCAGCTCCGATGCAACCGAGTAAGGTGAGCTGGTACGTGGCGGCCTAGAGGTTAAGAGGGTATTAGAAGGTATGAGATCATTGAGGGCCGGGTGATGCGGAGGGATATTGTACTTGTCTGGGGTAGGACTGAAGGAGCATAAATCGGCACTGCCATCGGGGTCTGATGGAAAACGCTGGTCTTGAGGCTGCTCCTCCATAGCTAGAATGGGAGGGGTGTTGATTTTACTAGAGGGAGTGCGAGGAGGGGCATGGAACAAGCGATCTTGTGGAATGTTCATGGTTCCTTCGGTGGACAGACTGTCTGGTGGAGTTCGCAGAGCGACGACTGGCGATTCGCTAGTGTAATGGGGAATCTTGCTGTGAGATACGATGAAGGTTGGCTGTCGTGGCAGGGGTATGTCTGTTATACCGACGCAGTCAAGGCGAGCAGCCCAATGCTTCGCGAGATGCGAGACTCACTCCATTCTTGGAACTCCTTGGAAAACATCGCCACGGTAACGGTTTCTGTACCCGTTCTCGGACTGTTGTCATTGGCGAATAGCCAATCTTTTTGTGCGAACACCTCAGCCACGAGAATCGGAGAAGTCTTGACCACTAGAGGCACTCACCGCATGGAACGTGCAGTACCTCTGGCTTGGACCTTTTGAGGTGACCCATTACTGCATCTGATTGGAGAGTTTCCTGTGATTGTGATATGAAGGGAATAATACTACTGAGACATCAATGCCTACATACATTACTATCACAGATTCCGTCGATTCGTGTCAGGTCGTCATCATGAACGAGGACCATATTGCAGTCGGGCGCGCGCTGTGCAGCCTATGTTAGAACCAAGTGCATACACACAGCCCGGGTCATCAGCACTCACTTCGGCGACATACTCTAATAGTAGGTAAAGGGGATCCCGATACTATGAAAGGATTAGATGAAGGGTACTAGGAAATGTCAAACGGAGTACTTGACCTTTGTAACAGCGGGGATTGATATGAGATCCATGTCTGGCTCACCATCATGTCTGTCCAGATCCGGATTGGGTCCTGCCGCGCCTCTAAGCTGCCTTGGTAATATCCCGAGGATACGAGCGACATGGAACCCTCGAATAAATATGCATTGATTCTCGGGTAAGTCCTGGCGTGTACAAGATCATGTCGATGCAGTTTCAGAATTCGCCTACTCTTGTGGACTATGTACCTGAGTCAACATACCGTCAAGTTCCCATCAGGGCCCCCATTCAACAGCGCGCCTCGATCGCGCTCAGGGGAGAAGTGCCACTTGATGCTAGCGTTGAGACCATCAACTACTTCGACCCCAAACGATACCTGTGCATCTGCCTGTCTCTCCAAGAAAGCAACATTAGTCCAAGATTTGGTACGATGACACCCAGTGACCAGAACAATTTCCTCCATCTGTTTAATTCCAAGTCCAAGCCCTCGAGCAAAGGCGAACCAGCGGTCGATATATTTGACTATCCACTGGCCAAAGTCTCCCCTCGCAATGGTGTCCTCACGCTGAGTCTGTACTGGAAGGGATAGTACTGCGCCTCCTCGCTTCCTTGTGCACAAGAACGAGACCTTCGGAAACTCTTCTGGCCTGGGAAAGTATCAGCGACGAGAAATTTAGATTGGGTATCGCGATTACCCCGATGCACGGACGTATGATTCAGCAGGTATCATGTCGACTCCGGTAGAAGAGTAATGGTTGGGCCTGAGTGTGCCGCTGTCGATATGATCTTTTAAGTTGGGGGAAAGTGGCTCATGATCCTCCGGTACACCGAACTTGTGGGATGAATGGTTTGCGGGAAGCAGAGCATTGAAAAGCCGGTGGAATCTGCCTTCGCGTACGTAACCAACGTCGCCAACCCCCACAGAGCAAAACAGTTTCCCCGGATCTGGCTCCCACAGGGCATGTCCGTACGCAGGATACTTGATCGCAAGTTGCTCGCGAAAGATATCATAGTGGGCCATTGAGTGGTTGAAGGATCACAGGCACAGCCAGAAAAAAACGTTCAGTCACGGTGTCGATAAGGGGTTTAAGAGTGCTAGACGCTCAGTCACAGACTCACAGTCACGGTTAACGTTAACTTATCAGAGCCGAAATTACGAACCTTAGGGCCCGTTCGGTAGCTCCGGTTTCGAAACCGGCGCCCACCAAATCGACTGCCCCGATTTCGAAAACCCCCATTTTGCCAAATTTGGACTTTGGGGCAGATTCGAAATAGGGAAGGCTGTTTGGTTACAGTCTGGTTTCGAAATGGCCCTGTCACATCTGCAAACCTGACATCAACCGTGGATGTCTGTAGCAGTCTGCACAGATGGCCATAGTGAGCCATAGTGCCATAGTGGCCCCAGAAAAGGGTATCTTCTGGGGAGTTCTGTGGAGGCAGTGGAGCTCTGCACAGTTGAGTCCTTACTATGTATAGTACTACAGGCCGCCGCCACAGGACATGATTATCTATGGAGAGCTACACAGTACTACACAGGACATGATTATCTATGGAGAACTGTACAGTACTACACAGGACATGATTCCATCTATGAAGGGCTGTACAGTACTACACAGGACATGACATCAGCAAATTGGTCAAAACATTTTGGGCATTTTCGGGCATTGCTGGAGCCCAAAATGTTTTCTGTGTGTTATGATGCTTTACAGGCGTTTATAAGGCAGCATAATTTTTTATGAACCATTATAAGGGACATTAATACACATTATGAGAGATTATGATCCACTATAAACCATTATAATGGACATTAATACACATTATAAGAGATTGTGAGGCGTTATGAAGCATCATGAAGCATTAGGGATCCGCACACTGGGTATACCGTGGTTATGGGCACTGTGAATTTTACACATGGGATACAGTGTGATGCGGTGAACCGCAGTGTCAATCCGAAACCTGCAGTGTCATTCAGCTTGCAGGTTTTATGGCTCCATCATAGCACAAAAACTAAGATAATAATTTGGAGCTACAAGACGAAGTATGAAATGAATAATTTAAATCCTCCCCCTGCCGCTCTTGCTGCTGTCGCCGCGCTGTTGCCGCTGTTGTCATCGTTGCTGCCACTTCCAGGGCGTGGGTGCGCATCCGTGCTCACAAATGTGCCCTGCAGCATCGTTGTCACCACAGCCGACGCGCCGCGCCCTCCAGAGGACTGCGCTGCGTGCAACAGCATGTATGCTGCCGTCGGTCGCTTAGCTACATGTAGCGCTTGAGGCACCTGCGACGAGGTAGAGCTTGACGGCGATGTCGTTCAGGGCGCTGGGGCGCGGGATGAACATTAATTTGAATGTTCCTGTGCGGAGAAAGAAAAAAAGTCAGGTGCAGGGAGGATTGATGGATGGGAGGGACGGGAGGAGGGACAGACTGCTGTGATCGATGATGGAGAGCGTGGAGTGGAGGATGAAGGGTACTTGTACTTGGAGCTGCACTGCCGATGCCACTGTGGCACTGCACCTGGCTTGCTCGTGGAGGGACTGAAGCGGTACTCCATCAGCGTGAAGTGTCCGTCAGGTGGGACAAAAAAGAGCGCTTTTGATAGGAAAAACGGTTTAGTCTGTGAGGAGATGTGCAGACGCTGTGGTCAGGACAGCTCAGTGCATATGATGGCACGTGCGAACCGAATGCAGGGGTGGAAGGAGGGCTTGGTGATGGTGTGCACATTGGTAAGTGTGAGTAGGACGTCGGGTGTTCCTGCATAGTATGCATATGGGTGGTCAGGTGGTGAGTTGTGATCAGAAGGAGAGTGGACACCACTGTTACGCTCGAGCTCTGAGCGTATCGTGTCGATGTCGGTCGCCGAGTCAGAGGCAATGACTCGGACACTGCAGGACTTGGGCTGGAGTCTGAGTGCAGTGGCGGTCCCTTTAGACGCACTTCCCTGTGTCAAGGGTTCAGTGCTAGGGGCTCAGAAGTCAGGCAATTGGCCTGAGGATCAGGGGATTCACAAGATAAAAGGGGAACACGAGTAGCCACCAAGGGCCAGAGCATAGCTCGGTATTGGTACAAAGAGAACAAGCCTAGAGAAGCAGTCACAGTCTAGGCTACCTTATATAGCGAGTAGGCGTGGGAATGGGCTTCCTAATGAGTCACGTGAGTCTGGTATCGTACTGGAGTCGTGGGTTCGAGATCCTGATGGTGCGTTAGGGCGGTGGGGCGTAGAAAGGAAGGAAAACAGGTGAAAGAAGAGTAAGGGTAACAAAGGGTAACACTGCCCCCCTTCTAAGTCTGAAGACGTCCCGGCTTCACCAGGCATCTGTCATCATCGCGTCCTCCTCTGGGTCATTGATAAGGGTGTGAACCTCATTCAAGTGGTATTGGAACTTCTGGTTGAATTGTCGGCGAGCTAAGGCTGCTCATATGCTGGCTTCATCTATTGCTTGGGTTAATTCTTGCATGTGACGCTCGAAATCATTGTCGCAAGTCGTGGGTCGTGAGCGTCGTTGTCGGGGGTATCGCGATGTGAGGGTGGGTCGTGCCAGTCGACTGAGCATGGAATGGCATGTGACCAGTTCCAGGGGAGATCAAATGGGTGAGTGGGTAAGGGTCGAGGGCGAAGATGGTTCCGAGGAGAGCATGGGGGTGTCTATTTTTGAGACGGGGTTCAGTGTGCCTTTTGTCAGTATCGTACACCTTCGGGGTTTCAATTCTGTCACAGGCCGGAAATGAGTCACAGTCACGATCAGTATCGTACTTCAGAATAGGGAGCCGAATCTGGTGTAGTCAGGCACTGCACGCGAGTTGTCAGAAAGGGTGATTCTGCCATTGTCGATGGCGTGAAGGATGTTGTCACTGATTTTGCCGAATTGCTTTAGGTGTTTGAGGATTCGGTGGTTGTGGTCGGGGGTGCCATAACAGGTCTCGTCACAGGCAATTTGGTGGATGGTGGAGAGGGTGATGGCGATGGAGTGGGCTTCTCGGTTGGCATCGCGTAGGGTCTGGACTTCTTCTGGGCTCCAAGCCACTTGATACGTGAGGGCCTGGTCGTGCATCCAGTCGAGGGCGTCTCTAAATGCTTGTTGCACAAACCGTGGTTGCGGTGACCTCAAGGCGAGGATGGGTACTGCAGAGACGGGGACGGCACTTCGGATGGTGTCAGTGAATCCAGTGGTGACAGTGCCGCGGGTTGAGTGGTGCGTTTCATTTGTGCGGGTGATCATTGCATCTGTTCAAGGTTCTTCATGATCTGTCCCAAGCTGAGCCAATTCAGCTTCCAGCTGGTCCAATAGATCGTCAGTCGTGTATGTTCCGGGGTGACGTTCGGTTGGCATGTCTGTCTGCATTGCAACCGATGGGTGACCGTGGCTAGATGAAGCCTCTGGAAGATCCGTGCGAGGTCGATTCGGATGTGGTTCAGTTCTGTCGAGACTGGAGCCTGATGACTCACAGTCTGGGTTGTTACGCTCAGCCTTGGGCGTTCTAAGCGACTTGCTTATCGGTGACTTGGTTCAGCCCAAGTCCTGCTTCGTGGTAGTGCTGCGTGCACTGTGGACGTTTGGATAAGGTTCTTCTCTTGTTTGCAATGGCACAAGATGTAGGCCAACAGGGGTGCACTAATGCACAAGTGGCGCAAGCACAATAGAGTGCACAAGCGCAAGGGGGTTCAAGACCAAGGGTTCCCTGAATACAAGGGAGGAGAAGGAGTGATAGAGCAAAGAGCGGAGTGTACTGGTGGTCCTTGAAGGTCTGTTCTGGTTCGTTCTATCCTTGGGGTGCTTCCCACTGCAGGGATTCCAAGGTTCAGTAGGCTGGATTATTGAAGAGGTCGAGTCTGTCTGTGTTACGGCTCGACGGGCCGGTAGCACGACTTGTGCGATGCGAGGCTATGTGCCAGACGCGTCACGTGAGTATGATGCGAGAGCACGTGCCTGTGCGCGAGTGACGAAGTGCGAGTTGCTCGAGCACGTAGGTAACGTGATCCTTCCCACGTGACCGCGGGGATGGCGAGTGACTTGGAGTAAACGCGAAGCAGGTAGGCGTCCAGATAGGGGTGATATCTAGGGACGCGTTCCAGAGCTGAGTCTTGCAGCGACTCAGAGAGACGTGTGAGACGAAGCTGAGTTCTTACTGCTCTCAGAGGGCTAGACCGCGTCTGGGAGAGGAAGCAGGGATGAGGACTTGAGACTTTAGTCGATTGCGAAACTAAGTCAAGCTTAGGGCTTGACTGGCGTAAACTAGAGCCCTTATATAGGCTTTACAGGAGGGGTCACGTGCTACTGCCATCTGAGTCACAACAGCGATGCAGTACAGCCTAGATGTGACATAGGGTCACATCTGTGAGTCATTGTAAGGGTCAGCCAATAGCGTAAATATAGCGCACAGCAGAAGGCTGTGCCGTATCAGTATCAGTCACGAGTAACGCGGGGCAGTATCGTACAAGTGCAGCCTGGTTACAGGCTGCGCTGCCAAGCCGGATCACATCAGTCATCGCAGGAGTCATGGTAGGTAAAAATAGATAGTCCGGACCGTAGCAAGTGTACCGGGGATTGTAACAGTACGCCCCCTCCTAAGGGGGGAATGGCTGCCACGGCATTCAGGCAGGAGGAGCAGCGCGCGCGCGCCGGAGCGGGACCACTCGACGGGGAGGAGAGACTTGCCTTGGACGAGTGCGAGGCGTGATCCGCACTGGGAGCGCGGTGACGACATCAGTCTGGTGGGTGGCAGGGCGGCCACGCAGGTAGTAGTCAAGGGGCGGCATGACGGGTCGCACCAGTATCTGGTCCAGCTTCGGACCGATGCGCGACATGACGGCGGCCTCATAGAGGCGCAGCTCGATGAGTCTCAACTTGTCCCGCAGCTCATGGCTGCGGCGTACAAGGGCAGCGTCCTGCTCCAACTGAGCAGCGGAGTAGTCGTTACGATTTGCTGGCAGGCGGGTGAGATGGGCGTATTCCACGGCGAGCTGATGGTGGAGGGCATGGATGCCGACGCGGTACCTGTGGACGTCAGCTGTCAGCCCCAGGTCCCTAAGATCCTCCACCAGCTTGTCCACGTGACGACGATGCGGGTGATTCCCGTTTAAGGGCATGAGATCCCAGTCATCAATGGCGGGAAGGTGCTTATCATCGTGGGGTTTTGCGTACAGCGGTTCGGCAAAGATGGGGGAATTGGTCGTGAGTCGCCCTAGAATGACGGGCTCGTCGAAGTACGGGAAGTGCGCGTAGTACGTGGCGGGGATGAGGCGGTTGTTGTGGTCGGGGACAAGGATAATGTTCCTGTCACCTGGATTGTCGTCAAGTCTATGCCAGCGCAGGAAATAACCATCGTAGCCGACGGTGTGGGTAGGCTGGCCATAGCCGGGTGCTGGGGTGCTGGTATTGACGATGGGAACTCCTCCTCCTTGACTGAGGGCGGTGGCGGCGACGTTTGCGTAGCTGCGCATCGGCGCAGCGGTCGCGTGGGTGGTCTGCTGGCCCATGCCGGCGGCGGTAGTGGCGGTATTCCCATGGACTGCGCCCTGCTGCTGTGGTAGTCGCTGAGCATCTCCGTCAGCTGGCGTTCTCGATGGGCTCCACGTGGCATGCCCGTCACCGATTCGTACGGGAGCGTTGCAAGTGCCGCAGAAGTTGTCTGAGCTAAGGGGGTGGTCTGCGTAGTCTGAGTGGAGGCTAGGGACTGGAGAACTTCTGCTAGGAGTTGGTCGGCCTGCTGCTCCAGACTGAGGGCTGGCTGAGGAGTCGCGGAGGGGGCTGGCGTCGCTGTCCGAGCTACTGGTCTCGTCGCTGTCAACGCTGGTGAGTATGCGGGCGGAGAAGGGGACCTGTATGGCGCGGGCGCCGCCGTCATTCTGAGGGCTGGTCGTCGTCTTAGGGGTCGAACTGGTAGGGCTGCTGCTGCTTTTCTCTTGGAGCTGTTGGATTTGTTGTGGGCCATCGGTGGTCATGGAGAGTGTGGAATAGGCTGGTGGTGGAGATGGGGTGCGAAGAGAACGAAGTGGTGATGTCCCTGCTGAGCTGAGGGTGGTCCTTATAAGCATTTTTCGAACTGCGGTGGAGTTTTCTCGGTGATACTTGAGTACTAATTTTAGCGCACGTTTCAGGTTGCTGCGCGGTTCCCATGTGTCTTCTGCTGCGGAGTATCCTTTCCATCTGATGCGGTACTGAGGGGTTTTCGCCTTTCCATATAGGCGGTGGTCTAGAATGGCCTCGACTTCGTACTCTGCTTCTCCATTGATAACATCAGGAGGCGGTTCTTTGAAGTTCCGGCCGTGTTCGGGGGTTTCTACGTATGGGGTTAATAAGCTGGCGTGGAAGACATCATGGACTTTTCAGAGTTTCCATTGTGGGGGTATTGCGATTTGATATACTACTGGGGATATGACGTTGGTGATGGCGAATGGGCCGTATCGTCTGGCTGCGAGCTTGGTGCTTGGCTGCGTGACTTGGATGTTCTTTCCTTCCAACCAGACCTTCTGTCCTTTCGTGAATGGTTTGTACTTGGATCCTTTTCTGTTAGCGACCATGGTCTGGGCGTTCGCGATAGCTGTCTGTGCTGCGGTGCGTGCTTCCTTGATGCGATCAAGTCGCTCATTGATGGACGGGACTTTCTCGGATCTTGGGGGTTGATGAGCGCGTGGGATATGTCCTAGTAAGAGTTCAAATGGGGCTTTCTTAGTTGTGCTACTTGGCCATGCATTATGAGTGTATTGAGCGATGGGTAGCAAGGAGGCCCAGTCGTTCTGCTGGTGGTTAACGTAGATGCGCAGGTACTGTTCCAGCCATTGGTTAGTTCTTTCTGACTGGCCATCTGTTTGGGGGTGGTAGGCTGTGCTGATGTTCTGAGCGATTCCGAGGATCTTGCATAACTCCCTGGGGAAATGCAAGGCAAAGTGTGTTCCACGGTCGCTGATGATCTTGCGGGGAATGCTGTGGTGCGGGAAGACATTTTTGGCGTAGAGTGCGGCTATCTCCAGTGCGGTGCTGGTCTCGTGACAGGGTATAAATATAGCTGCCTTGGAGCAATCGTGGTCTGTCACCGTGAGAATTGAGTCAAAGCCCTGCGACTTAGGGAGTTTAACAATGAGGTCCAAGGCCACCGTCTCGAATGGTAGGGCTGAGGCGTTCGTGGTGATGGGTACGATGGGCGGCACTGGCTTAGTTGTGTTGGCTTTCGTGGCTTGGCAGGTAGCGCATCCTTTGACGTAGGCGAGGACCGTTTGTTTCATGTTAGGCCACCAGTAGTTTTGCGCGATCATTAGGCATGTTTTGAGGATTCCTGGGTGGCCAGCGGTCTGTGAATCATGATGAAGGGAAATTACTCCCCTCCTAAGGCTGTTGTCTGCCACGACAACCAGGCGGCTGCCGTGCCACCAGGCTCCGCCGGGCCGTCGTTCCAGTGGGTAAGTTTTCGCCCATGTGCTAAGAGTGGTCTCGTGGTCTTTCTGGTTGCTGATGACGTCATCTTCCATATCCACGGCCTCCGCGGCGTTAGTGAAGAGTTGTTCTGGGAGTGCAATGACTTCTTCGTTGTCAGAGCTGGCGTCGTTGAAGTCCGGTCGTCGGGACAGGGCATCGGCCCTGTTACTTGCACCGGGGCGGTGGACTAGGGTGATGTCGTAGTCTCCGAGGGTCAGTATGTAGCGCGCTATGCGCCTGTTGATTTTCTGGGGTGAGCGATAATACTGGAGGTTCTTGTGGTCTGTGACGACCACCACCTGGTGTTGTGCGCCCATAAGGAGGTGGCGCCAGTGTTCCAGGCCACGCATGATGGCGAGGAACTCTCGGTCCCATATGGGATAGTTGCGCTCTGCGGCTGTGAAGGTTTTCGAGTCGTAGCCCACTGGGCGTCGTCTGCCCTGAGCGTCGCATTGGTATAGGATGGCACCTGTTGCGTTCTGAGACGCGTCCACTTCTAGCTTGTAGGGGCGTGCTGGGCTGGGTTGCCAGAGGACTGGATCACTAGTGACAACAGCGATCAATTTGTCTACTGCGTTTGTGCATTCGTCGGTCCAGACGAAAGGCACGCCTTTCTTGAGGAGGCTGGTGAGAGGTCTGGCGATCTCCGCAAATCCTGGGATGAATGGTCGTTGGTAGCCTAGCACCCCTAACGTTGATCGCAGCTCTTTGACGTTTTTGAGTATTCTGGGCCACTCTCTAATTCCTGTGAGTTTGCTGGACTCTATGCGAAGCGATTCGCCGTCAATGATGAGTCCCAAGTATTCGACGCGCCTTTGCTCGAATAGGCACTTTTGTGGCTTAAGGAAGAATGACTCTGCTTCGAAGAGGTCCAGGAGCTCGTGTACGATGCGTCTGTGCAGCTCGAGGTCGAGGGGCGTGGCGATCAGGATATCGTCCATATAGACAAATACCATTCGCGGGTACTTCAGTTTTAGGGGTCGCAGGAGCCGGTCCATGACTCGCTGGAAGGTGCTTGGCGCGTTGCACTGGCCGAACAGCATTACCCTTGGTTCGAAGAGCCCTTGTGGCATTTTGAAGGCTGCCTTCCATTGGTCGCCTTCCTTGATGCGGACGTTGTGGTACCCCCACCGAATATCGAACTTGGTGAATAGGGCACGGCCCTCGAGGTTCCTTGTGAGTACGGAGATGTCCGGGAGCGGATACACATCGCGGATGGTCCAGCTGTTGAGCATGCGATAGTCCTGTACTGGTCTGAGTGATCCGTCCTTCTTCTTGATGAAGAAGAAAGGTGCCGCGTAGGGCGATTTCGACAGCTGGATGTATCCCTTTTCCAGGTGTTCCTGGATCCACTTATCTGCTGCCAGCATTTCCTGGGGGTTGAGCGGGTAGACCTTACAGTCTAGGGTTGTCGGTGCGTCTGGTTTCAGGGTAATGGCATGATCGTCTTCTCTTGCTGGCGGGAATCGTTGGGCTTCTTCTTCCGAGAACACGCGCCAGTGTCGCTGGTATTCTGGCGGTACGTCTTGGGCTGTTGGTGCTGTGCGTTGCTGGTGGGCCTTAATTGCCCATTCCTGCGCTATGTTAGTGCGGTTGATTCTAAGGACGAGCGTGTCTCCTTCCTCCCAGTGTTGCGTCCTTAACGTGGCCCCCAGCAGCTGTGCGTATCTCATGAGGTTTTTTGGAGGGTCTGGGGCTCTTCTGCTGGTAATCTTGGCGGTGAAGGGTTCGCCTCCGATCTGTCCTTTAGTCCAGTCGATCTGCGGGTTAAAGTGGTGTAACCATGGGAAGCCCAATATGATGCGATCTCTTCCTAGGTTGGCAATGTAGAAGCGTTGCACGCTTTCGTTCCTGTTTCTTGATACGAGCAGGTCGCAGTAGCTTGTTACTCGACCGCTGCGGTTCTCGGTGCCGTCTACATTGTAGAGCAGTCGTGGTTCTTTTAGTTTTCGTGGAATTAGGCGCAGTCGTCGCGCCGTCTTCTGGTCTATAAAGTTGTCCGTTGCCCCGCTGTCTACGAGGGCTTTTTCCTTGGCCTTCCCATTCGTGCTCGAAAAGAGAATATCAACATTAACGCTATTTCGATGAGACACATACATGGTACATATGTGCGAAGCTCGGTCCCAGGCCGATAGATCGAGCTTCTTCAAAAATCCAAATCTTCAGTAAGTATGGTATCATAGATCCCCCTTCGCTCCTCTGTGGTCATGGAGCGTATCTGGGTGACAACATCGCTAGTTGCTGTCTGGGAGCTGGTCTGGCTTGCGCTATCGCTCGGCGCGAGCTCTTCCTTTTGTATTTCTGCGACCCGCGATGCACGCGGTGGTCTTGCCGTTTGCTTTTTGCGACACTTGTTCGCCGTGTGTCCTATTGCTTTGCAATAGAAGCATTTATTTTCTTTTCGGAGCTGCTGGCGCTCTTCGTCTGTGAGGGGTCCTCCCATGCGGGGCGGCGTGCTTGTTTGTGCCGCGTCCACGTCCATGGGCGCGTAGCCATCGTTCCTTGGCTTCGCGACGGGTTTGTTCTGTGTCTTGAAGAAGGTGGGGCGTGGAGTGAAGCGTCCCCGTTGCGGTGCTGGTCCTAACTCTGCGTCAATCTGGGCTCGTCTGAGTACTTCCTTTTTGGCTGCTTCTTGCCAGCCTTCGATGGTCGTAGGGATGGTCTCTCGGTTCATGATGCTGAGGGCAATTCCTTGTCGGAGTCCTTTTCTGAATTTCTCTAGGGTTCCTTGGTCGCCCATTGTCCAGTTTGAGTTTCGTATGTAGTGGTTAAACGACGCGATGTATCCATCGATGTCATTGCCTTGCATTTGGAGAGCCATGAGCTTATTGTAGGCGTTCTGGGCTTTGGCCATGTCTGTGAAGCGACTGTGGAAGTCCGCCTCGAAGCTATTCCAGAGGGCTTCATCGTTTTCTGCGATCCTGTTGATCGCGCGGGTAGTCTTTTCTATAAGACTGGCGGATTGCGCATCTCCCCAGTCGTCGACGAGAGGTCCTCTGATGAATGATAGGGCAAGTGCCACTCTGGCATATGGGTTGGTTATGTTCTCGTCAGCGCGGTTCAGGATCCTGTAGAGCCTGAATTCTCTGAGGAAGGCCTCGCTTTTGGCACGGTCACCTTCGAACGTTGTAGGCTCTTTGCCTTTGAGTCGTCCATTGGTTTGTGCTGCTGCGGCGGGTGCTGGTGCGGCCATGACTGGTGGATTGGGTGGCTGGAGTATCGGTGGTGGCGCTGTTGGCTGTATTGCTGTGTGTGCAATCTGGAGTAAGTGCGGGGTTGCACCCGTTTCTGGTTGAAGCGGATTGCTTCCTTGTAGCGTTGCTACGTCTTGGAGTCCTGTGCTGAGGAACTCTTCTAGGGGTGTAATGGGCTGCGGGGCTGGTCCCGGTGTGGGCTCTTCTCCTTCGTCTGCACTTTGGAAGGAGGATGCGTTGGCGCTTGGAGGGTCTACTTCGATTGCTTCTGGTGACTCTGGCCTAAGAGAGCTGTGGCCTAGTCCTGTTTCGTTGACGTTTTCTTTGTCAAGAAGTCCTGCGAGACTGGTGATATAGCTTCCTTGATTGTAGTCGAGGATGTACCAGTCATCGTTGATGTATTCTATGGGTCTTTCTACGACCCCTACCGTGGTGTAGAGTCGGATGTGGTAGCACCAGTGGGTGTTTTGCTGATTGCGTCGCCAATAGGCTTCGCCTTTGATGTAATCTGGGAGGTCGTCCTGGGTTCTAACAGGAACTCTGGTGAGTGCGTCTGCGCGGATATCCGCTCTGATAATCTCCAGGGTTACTTTCTTTTTCTACGAGGGGAAACCTGCTGCCTCGAAGTAGGCGTTAACGATGTGTTCTAGTTCCAGCGCGAATGCGTGGATCTCTAGGAGGATACGGTCCAAAAGTACGTGGACGTCACTGTATTCCCCTACACACGTGTACTGGCAGACGCGTGCGTGAGTGTTCGCGTCGTTTTGTGCCCGAGCGAGTTGTCTTTCGACCCAGGCGAGAGCTTCTGCAAGTTGATCAGGGTCTACTTCTGCTGGTGTGCGATACCTATGGGTCCTGCGTTGTCTCTCCAGAGCGTTGGATGAGAAGTAAGAGGGTGAGTGCCGCTTCGAGGGCTGCAAACTCGTCTTGCCACTCTTTGTAAACTTGATCGAAGACTATTACTTCGATCTGGAGGGATCTGTGGAGTTCTGTGGGTCTCGTTATGCACGTGACAGGGCAAATGAGTTCGTGTTGGTCTGCTGCTTGGTCGATCTGTTGACCCCAGCTATCGAGGACGAATTTGCGTTCGTAGAGGTGCCCTAGGCGACGGAGGTATTCGTCGTATGTGTTGACTTCCAGTGTTGCTGCGAAGTGTGCAGGCTTTCTTGCTATACCAGGTATAGTCTTTTTACTGTGTGCCGTGATATGGGCAGTACTGGCTTCTGCAGAAGTATGCGTGTAAGCCCGCGTGTCTTTCTTGACGAGTTTCGTGTTTCGCTGCTCCTGGGACGAATTCTACTGCGTCGGCAGAGGCTAGTATCCGGAACGTGCGGATCGTGGGTGGTCTGGGATATTCTTCTTTCAGCTGAGTTCTGATGTGGTGGCGCACCATCCACAACGGTGAAGGAAGCTTGACTTATGTTACGGCTCGATGGGCCAGTAGCACGACTTGTGCGATGCGAGGCTATGTGCCAGACGCGTCACGTGAGTATGATGCGAGAGCACGTGCCTGTGCGCGAGTGACGAAGTGCGAGTTGCTCGAGCACGTAGGTAACGT
>QLOS01000323.1:0-24504 GCA_003313725.1 Russula sp. MG48 | reverse complement strand
ACGCCAGTCCAATCAGTCTGAGAACTGCTAACCAGAATGGTACCGTGGTGTATTGTACAGTCCAGACCAATTGCTCAAACAGGGAGGAGAAACGAATCCCAATCAAGTCCCTCACCATACATCTCCTTCGCTTGCTCAAGATTTACTGTACATCCCTCATCTTCATACCTGAAGTCCAGATGTTTGTTTATACCTGAGACTGGGCACACTGACCCCATGTTCTGGTGACCAACGTGCATGCCACACCTGTAAGTTTGACACTTGGAGTGGGGGATGAGGCACTCGAATCCCCAGTGGCTGTGCTGGTTGCAGAAGCCGCAAAGCCTCCACTGGGGGCAGGCTTCATACCTGTGGTCTGCACCATCCGTCCTGCATTTCCTGCAGTAAAACGTCATTATTTTGTGCTTTCTTTTACCCACTCGGCCTGTTCCTGCTGTGGCGCATTTCCCGGTCTTTTGTTACGGCTCGACGGGCCGGTAGCACGACTTGTGTGAGGAAAGACTGTGTGCGAGACGCATCACGTGAGTATGATGTGGGAGCACGTGCCTATGCACGAGTGACTGAGTGCGAGTTGCTTGAGCATGAAGGTAACGTGATCCTTCCCACATGACCGCGGGGATGACGAGTGACTTAGTGTTACGCTCAGCCTTGGGCGTTCTAAGCGACTTGCTTATTGGTGACTTGGTTCAGCCCAAGTCCTGTTTCGTGGTAGTGCTGCGTGCACTGTGGACGTTTGGATAAAGTTCTTCTCTTGTTTACAATGGCACAAGACGTAGGCCAACAGAGGTGCACTGATGCACAAGTGGCGCCAGCACAATAGAGTGCACAAGCGCAAGGGTGTTCAAGACCAAGGGTTCCCTGAATACAAGGGAGGAGAAAGAGTGATAGAGCAAAGAGCGGAGTGTTCTGGTGGTCCTTGAAGGTCTGTTCTGGTTCGTTCTAACCTTGGGGTGCTTCCCACTGCAGGGATTCCAAGGGTCAAGTAGGCTGAATATCCAAGAGGTCAAGTCTGTCTGCTACAAGACAGAAATGCGTACTACTTATAGTAAACCAGTTAGGCCCCTATTAAGAGGGACACGTAAGTGTCAGGGCATAGGGCCCATGTCGTCATAAGGGTCCAGAGCACACGCCATAAGGGCGCGGCAGCGTTCTAGTTTAATCTGATGGACGCGCGTACAGTATGATGTCAAGGGTCAGTCCAGATGTCCAATCAGCTAAGAAACCGTTATCATAAGGACGCGCGGCCTGTATCCACGCCGGAACACGTCTGCACTACACCCTAGGACCTAGGGAACACGCCTTCAGCGTGCTGTGATGTGCCGAGGTGATGTGCTGCACGCCTGCACCTGCAGGTGCCATGTGGGTACCACAACCATGCGCTCGTAGCATGAGGCTAGGAACTCCTTCCTAATCAGTCCAAATCAATGTCCATACCAATGTCCGTAATGTAGCCAGTCCGCATTCAATGTAGGGCCTCCCAGGGAGGTCCTGATTCCATCCTTGTCTTGTCAGGTAACCAGCCGCAAGTCCCAGAGACTGCGTAATGGCTGGGTCAGTGCGCAAGGCAGCGCGATCGTAACACTTAGAATAAACGCGAAGTAGATAGGCGTCTAGATAAGGATGATATCTAGGGATGCGTTCCAGAGCTGAGTCTTGCAGCGACTCAGAGAGGCGTGTGAGACGAAGCGAGTTCTTACTACTCTCAGAGGGCTAGACCACGTCTGAGAGAGGAAGCGGGAATGTGAGGTTCGAGACTTTAGTCGATTGCGAAACTAAGTCAAGCTTAGGGCTTGACTGGCGTAAACTAGAGCCCTTATATAGGCTTTACAGGAGAGGTCATGTGTTACTGCCATCTGAGTCACGTCAGCGATGCAGTACAGTCTAGATGTGACATAGGGTCACATCTGTGAGTCATCGTAAGGGTCAGCCAATAGTGTAAGTAGAGTGCACAGCAGAAGGCCGTGCCGTATCAGTATCAGTCACGAGTAATGCGAGGCAGTATCGTATGAGCGCAGCCTGGTCACAGGCTGCGCTGCCAAGCCGGATCACATCAGTCACCGCAGGAGTCATGGTAGGTAAAAATAGATAGTCCGGGCCATAGTAAGCGTACCAGAGATTGTAACAGTATGCCCCCTCCTAAGGGGGAATGGCTGCCACGGCATTCAGGCAGGAGGAGCGGCGCGCACGCGCCGGAGCGGGACAACCCGACGGGGAGGAGAGACTTGCCTTGGACGAGTACGGGGAGTGATCCGCACTGGAAGTGCGGCGACAACGTCGGTCTGGTGGGTGGCAGGGTGGCCACGCAGGTAGTAGTCGAGGGGTGGCATGACGGGTCGCGCCAGTATCTGATCCAGCTTTGGACTGATGCGCGACATGACGGCGGCCTCATAGAGGCGCAGCTCGATGAGCCTCAGCTTGTCCCGCAGCTCATGGCTGCGGCACACAAGGGCGGCGTCCTGCTCCAGCTGAACAGCGGAGTAGTCGTTGCGGTTCGCCAGCAGGCGGGTAAGGTGGGCGTACTCGACGGCGAGCTGGTGATGGAGGGCGTGGATGCCGACGCGGTATCTGTGGACGTCAGCCGTCAGTCCCGGGTCCCTGAGATCCTCGACCAACTTGTCAACGTGGCGGCGGTGAGGATGATTCCCATTGAGGGACATGAGGTCCCAGTTGTCGATGGCGGGGAGGTGTTTATCGTCATGGGGCTTCGCGTATAGTGGTTCAGCGAAGATGGGGGAGTTGGTCGTAAGTCGTCCTAGAATGACGGGCTCGTCGAAGTGCAGGAAGTGCGCGTAGTATGTGGCGGGGACGAGGCGGTTGTTGTGATCGGGGACAAGGATAATGTTCCGGTCACCTGGGTTGTCGTCAAGTCTATGCCAATGCAGGAAATAACCATCGTAGCCGATGGTGTTGGCAGGCTGGCCGTAGCCGGGCGCTGGGGCGTTGATAGTGACGATGGGAGCTCCTCCTCCTTGACTGAGGGCGGCGGCGGCGACGTTTGCGTAGCTGTGCATTGGCGCAGCGGATGTGTGGGCGGCCTGCTGGCCCATGCTGGCGGCGGTAGTGGCAGTATTCCCAGGGACTGCGCCCTGCTGCTGTGGTAGTCGTTGAGTATCTCTGTCAGTTGGCACTCTCGACGGGCTCCACGTGGCATGTCCGTCCCCAATTCGTATGGGAGCGTTGCAAGTGGCGCAGAAGTTGTCTGCGCTGAGGGGGTGATCGGCGTAGTCTGAGTGTAAGCTAGGGACTGGGGAACCTCCGCCAGGAGTTGGTCGGCCTGTTGCTCCAGGCTGAGGGCTGGCTGAGGAATCGTGGAGGGAGCTGGTGTTGCCACCCGAGCTGCTGGTCTCGTCGCTGTCAACGACGGTGAGTATGTGGGCGGAGAAGGGGACCTGTATGGTGCGGGGGCCGCTGTCATCTTGAGGGCTGGTCGTCGTCGCAGGGGTCGCACTGGTAGGGCTGCTGCTGCCTTTCTCTTGGAGCTGTTGGACTTGTTGTGGGCCATCGGTGGTCATGGAGAGCGTGGAGTAAGCTGGTGGTGGAGATGGGGTGCGAAGAGAGCGAAGTGGTGATGTTCCTGCTGAGCTGAGGGTGGTCCTTATAAGCATTTTTCGAACTGCGGTGGAGTTTTCTCGGTGATACTTGAGTACTAATTTTAGCGCATGTTTCAGGTTGCTGCGTGGTTCCCATGTGTCTTCTGCCATGGAGTATCCTTTCCATCTGATGCGGTACTGAGGGATTTTTGCCTTTCCATATAGGCGGTGGTCTAGAATGGCCTTGACTTCATACTCTGCTTCTCTGTTGATGACATCAGGAGGCGGCTCTTTGAAGTTCCGACCGTGCTCGGGGGTTTCTATGTATGGAGTCAATAAGCTGGCGTGGAAGACGTCGTGGACCTTTCTGAGTTTCCACTGCGGGGGTATTGCGACTTGGTATACTACTGGGGAGATGACGTTGGTGATCGCGAATGGGCCATATCGTCTGGCCGCGAGTTTGGCGCTTGGCTGCGTAACTTGGATGTTCTTTCCTTCCAGCCAGACTTTCTGTCCTTTCGTGAATGGTCTGTATTTAGATCCTCTTCTGTTCGCGACCATGGTCTGGGCGTTAGTAATGGCCGTTTGTGCTGCAGCGCGGGCTTCCTTGATGCGATCAAGTCGCTCGTTGATGGACAGTATTTTCTCGGATCTTGGGGGCTGATGGGCACGTGGAACGTGGCCCAGTAGGAGCTCAAATGGGGCCTTCTTGGTTGTGCTGCTTGGCCATGCGTTGTGAGTGTATTGAGCGATGGGTAGCAAGGAGGCCCAGTCGTTCTGTTGGTGGTTAACGTAGATTCGCAAATACTGTTCAAGCCACTGATTTGTCCTTTCCGACTGGCCGTCTGTCTGGGGGTGATAGGCTGTGCTGATGTTCTGGGAGATTCTGAGAATCTTGCATAATTCCTTGGGGAAGTGTGAGGCGAAGTGCATTCCGCGATCGCTGATGATCTTTCGGGGAATGCCATGATGCGGGAAAACATTCTTGGCATAGAGTGCGGCAATCTCCGGTGCTGTGTTTGACTCGTGGCAGGGTATGAAAATAGCTGCTTTGGAGCAATCATGATCTGTGACGGTGAGAATCGAGTCGAAACCCTGTGACTTAGGGAGCTTAATGATAAGGTCCAGGGCCACTGTCTCGAATGGCAGGGTGGAGGCGTCCGTGGTGATGGGTACTATGGGTGGTGCTGGCTTAGTCGTGTTGGCTTTTGTGGCTTGGCAGGTGGCGCATCCCTTGACGTAGGCGAGGACTGTCTGTTTCATGTTGGGCCACCAGTAGTTCTGTGCGATCATTAGGCAGGTTTTGAGGATTCCTGGGTGACCGGCGGTCTGTGAGTCATGGTGAAGGGAAATTACTCCCCTCCTAAGGCTGTTGTCTGCCACGACAACCAGGCGGCTGCCGTGCCACCACGTGCCGCCAGGCCGGCGTTCCAGTGGGTAAGTCTTTGCCCATGTGGCAAGGGTGGCCTCGTGATCCTTTTGCCTGCTGATGACGTCGTCTTCCATGTCTACCGCCTCCGCGGCATTTGTGAAAAGCTGGTTAGGGAGCGCAATGACTTCTTCGTTGTCCGAGCTGGCGTCGTTGAAGTCTGGTCGTCTTGACAAGGCGTCAGCCCTGTTGCTGGCGCCAGGCCGGTGTACAAGGGTGACGTCGTAGTCCCCGAGGGTCAGTATGTATCGTGCAATGCGCCTGTTGATTTTCTGGGGTGAGCAGTAATACTGGAGGTTTTTGTGGTCTGTGACGACCACCACTTGGTGTTGCGCGCCCATGAGGAGATGGCGCCAGTGTTCCAGACCTCGCACGATAGCGAGGAATTCTCGATCCCATATGGGATAGTTGCATTCTGTGGCTGTGAAGGTTTTTGAATCGTAGCCCACTGGGCGTCGTCTGCCCTGGGCGTCGCATTGGTACAGGATGGCGCCCGTCACGTTCTGTGAGGCGTCCACCTCTAGCTCATAGGGGCGTGCGGGGCTGGGTTGCCAGAGGACTGGATCACTAGTGACAATACTGATCAGTTTGTCTACCGCTTGTGTGCATTCATCCGTCCATATGAACTGTACACCTTTCTTGAGGAGATTGGTGAGGGGCCTAGCGATTTCCGCGAACCCTGGAATGAATGGTCGTTGGTAACCCAGTACCCCTAGTGTCGATCGTAGCTCTTTGACGCTTTTGAGAACTCGGGGCCATTCCTTTATTCCTGTGAGTTTACTGGATTCTATGCGGAGCGATTTGCCGTCAATGATGAGGCCCAGGTATTCGACGCGCCTTTGTTCAAAAAGGCACTTCTGTGGCTTAAGGAAGAATGATTCCGCCTCAAAGAGGTCCAGGAGTTCATGCACAATTTGTCGATGCAGTTCAAGGTCGAGTGGGGTGGCAATGAGGATGTCGTCCATGTATACGAAGACCATTCTTGGGTACTTCAGTTTCAGGGGTCGCAGGAGTCGATCCATGACTCGTTGGAAGGTGCTTGGCGCGTTGCACTGGCCGAACAGCATCACCTTTGGCTCGAATAGTCCTTGCGGCATTTTGAAGGCCGCCTTCCATTGATCTCCTTCTTTAATGCGAACGTTATGGTATCCCCACCGGATATCGAACTTGGTGAACAGGGCTCGGCCCTCGAGGTTCCTAGTGAGTACGGAGATGTCTGGGAGTGGATAGACGTCTCGGATAGTCCAGCTGTTGAGCATGCGATAGTCTTGCACTGGTCGTAAAGATCCATCCTTCTTTTTGATGAAGAAGAAGGGCGCTGCATAAGGTGACTTTGACAGCTGAATGTATCCTTTCTCCAGGTGTTCTTGAATCCATTTGTCTGCCGCAAGCATCTCTTGTGGGTTGAGGGGGTAGACCTTGCAGTCTAGGGTCGTTGGCACGTCTGGCTTCAGGGTGATGGCGTGATCGTCCTCCCTTGCTGGCGGGAATCGTTGGGCTTCCTTTTCCGAGAATACGCGCCAGTGTCGCTGGTATTCTGGCGGCACATCTTGTGCTGTTGGTGCTATGCGCTGCTGGTGGGCCTTGATAGCCCATTCTTGTGCTATGTTAGTGCGATTGATTCTGAGGACGAGCGTGTCCCCTTCTTCCCATTGTTGTGTCCTCAGCGTGGCCCCCAGCAGCTGTGCGTACCTCATCAGGTTCTTTGGAGGGTTGGGGGCTCTCCTACTGGTGATCTTAGCAGTAAAGGGTTCGCCACCGATCTGTCCTTTGGTCCAGTTGATCTGCGGGTTAAAGTGCTGCAGCCATGGGAAACCCAGTATGATGCGGTCCCTTCCCAGGTTAGCGATGAAGAAGCGCTGTACACTCTCGTTGTTTTTTCTTGATACCAGCAAGTCGCAGTAGCTTACTACTCAACCGCTGTGGTTCTCGGTGCCGTCTACATTGTAGAGCAGTTGTGGTTCTTTTAGCTTGCGAGGCACCAGGCGTAGTCGTCGCGCCGCCTTCTGGTCTATGAAGTTGTCTGTTGCCCCGCTGTCTACGAGGGCTTTTTCTTTGGCCTTCCCATTCGTGCTCGAAAAGAGAATATCAACATTGACACTATTTCGATGAGACACGTACATGGTACATATGTGCGAAGCTCGGTCCCAGGCCGATAGATCGAGCTTCCTTAAAAATCCAAATCTTCAGTAAGTATGGTATCATAGATGCCCCTTCACTCCTCCGTGGTCATGGAGCGTATCTGGGTAACAACATTGCTGGTCGCCGTCTGGGAGCTGGTTTGACTCACGCTGTTGCTCGGCGCGAGCTCTTCCTTTTGTATTTCTGCGACCCGTGATGCGCGTGGTGGTCTCACAGCTAGCTTTTTGTGACACTTGTTTGCCATGTGTCCTACCACCTTGCAGTAGAAGCACTTGTTTTCTTTACGAAGTTGCTGGCATTCTTCGTCGGTGAGGGGCCCTCCCATGCAGGGCGGCGCACTTGTCTGCGCCGCGTCCACATCCATGGGCGCGTAGCCATCGTTCCTCGGCTTCAGGGCTGGCTTGTTCTGTGGTTTGAAGAAGGTCAGGCGCGGGATGAAGCGTCCTCGTTGCAGCGCTGGTCCTAGCTCTGCGTCAATCTGGCCTCGCCTGAGTACTTCTTTCTTGGCTGCTTCCTGCCAGTCTTCGATGGTCGTTGGGATATTTTCGCGATTCATGACGCTGAGGGCAATTCCTCGACGGAGTCCCCTTTTGAACTTTTCTAGGGTCCCTTGGTCGCCCATTGTCCAGTTCGAATTTCGCACGTAATGTTACGATCCCTGGTATGCTTGTTACGGTCCGGACTATCTATTTTTACCTACCATGACTCCTGCTCGTGACTGATGTGATCTGGCTTGGCAGTGCAGCCTGTGACCAGGCTGCGCTCATACGATACTGCCTCACGTTACTCGTGACTGATACTGATACGGCACAGCCTTCTGCTGTGCGCTCTACTTACGCCACTGGCTGATCCTTACGATGACTCACAGATGTGACCCTATGTCACATCTAGGCTGTACTGCATCGCCATTGTGACTCAGATGACAGTAGCACGTGACCTCTCCTGTAAAGCCTATATAAGGGCTCTAGTTTACGCCAGTCAAGCCCTAAGCTTGACTTAGTTTCACAATCGATTCTAGTCTCGAACCTCTCAACTCCGCTTCCTCTCTCAGACGTGGTCTAGCCCTCTGAGAGTAGTAAGAACTCACTTCATCTCACACACCTCCCTGAGTCGCTGCAAGACTCAGCTCTGGAACGCGTCCCTAGATATCATCCCTATCTAGACGCCTACCTGCTCCGAGTTTACTCCAAGCAACTCGTCATCCCCACAGTCACGTGGGAAGGGTCACATTACCTTCGCGCTCAAACCACTCGCACTCAGTCACTCGCGCATAGGCACGTGCTCACACATCACACTCACGTGACACGTCTCGCACACAGTCTCGCATCGCACAAGTCGTGCTACCGGCCCGTCGAGCCGTAACATAAGTCAAGCTTCCTTCACCGTTGTGGATGGTGCGCCACCACATCAGAACTCACCTGAAAGAAGAATATCCTAGACCACCCACGATCCGCACATTCCAGATACTAGCCTCCGCTGACGCAGTAGAATTTGTCCCAGGAGCAACAAAACACAAAACTCGTCAAGAAAGACACGCGGGCTTACACGCATACTTCTGCAGAAGCCAGTACTGCCCATATCACGGCACACAGTAAAAGACTATACCTGGTATAGCAAGGAAGCCTGCACACTTCGCAGCAACACTGGAAGTCAACACATACGACGAATACCTCCGTCGCCTAGGACACCTCTACGAACGAAAATTCGTCCTTGATAGCTGGGGCCAACAGATCGACCAAGCAGTAGACCAACACGAACCCATTTGCCCGGTCACGTGTGTAACAAGCCCCACAGAACTTCACCGATCCCTCCAAATCGAAGTAGTAGTCTTCGACCAAGTATACAAAGAGTGGCAAGACGAGTTTGTAGCCCTTGAAGCAGCACTCGCCCTCTTACTCTTCATTCAACGCTCTGGAGAGACAGCGCCGAGCCCGTAGGTATCGCACGCCAGCAGAAGTTGACCCAGATCAACTAGCAGAAGCCCTTGCCTGGGTAGACAGACAGCTTGCCCGAGCACAAGACAATGTCGACACCCACACACGCATCTGCCAGTACATGTGCATAGGAGAGTACAGTGACGTCCACGTACTCCTGGACCGCATCCTCCTGGAGATCCACGCATTCGCTCTAGAAATCGAACACATCATAAACGCCTATTTTGAGGCAGCAGGCTTCCCCTTGTAAAAAGAAGAAAAGTAACCCTGGAGATAATCCGAGCTGACATCCACACAGACGCACTCACCAGAGTCCCTGTCAGAACCCGGGACGACCTCCCAGACTACGTCAAAGGCGAAGCCTATTGGCGACGTAATCAGCAAAACACCCATTGGTGCTATCACATCCGTCTCTTCACCGCGGTAGGAATTGTTGAGAGACCTATCGAATACGTCAACGACGACTGGTATATCCTAGACTACAATCAAGGAAGCTACATCACCAGCCTCGCGGGACTTCTCGATCGAGAAAACGTCAATGAAACAGGACTAGGCCACAGCTCCCTTAGGCCAGAGTCACCAGAAGCAATCGAGGTAGACCCTCCTAGTGCTAACGCATCCTCCTTCCAAAGCGCAGACGAAGGAGAAGAACCCACACCGGGACCAGCTCCACAGCCCATCACACCCCTAGAAGAGTTCCTCAACACAGGACTCCAAGACGTAGCAACGCTACAAGGAAGTAACCCACTTCAACCAGAGACGGGCGCAACCCCGCACTTACTACAGATAGCGCACGCAGCAGTACAGCCGACAGCACCACCACCAATACTACAGCCACCAAATCCACCAGCCATGGCCGCACCAGCACCCGCAGCAGCAGCGGCACAGACCAATGGACGGCTCAAGGGAAAAGAGCCTACGACCTTCAAAGGCGACCGCGCCAAAAGCGAAGCCTTCCTCAGAGAATTCAGGCTCTACAGGATCCTAAACCGCGCTGACGAAAATATAATCAACCCATACGCCAGGGTAGCACTCACCTTATCATTTATCAGAGGGCCTCTCGTCGACGACTGGGGAGACGCACAATCTGCCAGTCTCATAGAAAAGACTACCCGCGCGGTCAACAGGATCACGGAAAACGACAAGGCTCTTTGGAATAGCTTCGAAGCAGACTTCAACAGCTGCTTCACAGACACGGCCAAGGCCCAGAATGCCTACAACAAGCTCATGGCTCTCCAGATGCAGGGCAATGACATCGACGGCTATATTGCATCATTCAACCACTACGTGCGCAACTCGAACTGGACAATGGGCGACCAAGGGACCCTAGACAAGTTCAAAAAGGGACTCCGTCGAGGGATCGCCCTCAGCGTCATGAACCGCAAAACCATTCCCACGACCATGGAAGACTGGCAAGAAGCAGCCAAAAAGGAAGTGCTTAGGCGAGGCCAGATTGACGCAGAGCTAGGACCAGCGCCGCAGCGAGGACGCTTCGTCCTGCGTCCCACCTTCTTCAAGACACAGAGTAAACCAGCCACGAAGCCAAGAAACGACGGCTACGCACCCATGGACGTGGATGCGGCGCAGACAAGCGCGCCACCCCGAATGGGAGGACCCCTCACTGACGAAGAACGCCAACAGCTTCAAAAAGAAAACAAGTGCTTCTATTGCAAGGCAGTAGGGCACACGGCCAACAAATGTTGCAAAAAGCAAGCTGCGAGACCACCGCGCGCATCGCGGGTCACAGAAATACAAAAAGAAGAGCTTGCGCCGAGCGATAGCGCCAGCCAGACCAGCTCCCAGATGGCAACTAGCGATGTTGTCACCCAAATACGCTCCATGACCACGGAGGAGCGAAGGGGCATTTATGATACCATACTTACTGAAGACTTGGATTTTTAAAGAAGCTCGATCTATCGGCCTGGGACCGAGCTTCGCACATATGTACCATGTATGTGTCTCATCGAAATAGTGTCAATGTTGATATTCTCTTTTCGAGCACGAATGGGAAGGCCAAGGAAAAAGCCCTTGTAGACAGCGGGGCGACAGACAACTTCATAGACCAGAAAACGGCACGGCGATTGTGCCTGGTTCCCCGTAAACTAAAAGAACCACGACTGCTCTACAACGTAGACGGCACCGAGAATCGCAGCAGTCGAGTAGTAAGCTACTGCGACCTGCTCATATCAAGGAACAAGAACGAAAGCGTACAGCGCTTTTATATCACGAACCTAGGGAGGGACCGCATCATACTAGGCTTCCCATGGTTACAGCACTTCAACCCACAGATCAACTGGACCAAGGGACAGATCAGTGGCGACCCCTTTGTTGCCAAGATTACTAGCAGAAGGGCCCCAGACCCACCAAAGAACCTAATGAGGTATGTGCAGTTGCTAGGGGCCACACTAAGGACGCAACAGTGGGAAGACGGAGACACGCTTGTCCTCAGAATCAACTGCACTAACATCGCACAGGAATGGGCGATCAAAGCCCACCAGCAGCACACGGCACCAACAGCACAGGATGTACCATCAGAATACCAACGACACTGGCGCGTGTTCTCGGAAGAGGAAGCCCAAAGGTTCCCACCAGCAAGGGAGGATGATCACGCTATCACCCTCAAACCCGACGCGCCAGCTATCCTAGACTGCAAAGTCTACCCCCTTAACCCACAGGAAATGCTCGCAGCAGACAAGTGGATTCAAGAACACCTAGAGAAGGGATATATCCAGCTATCAAAGTCGCCATATGCAGCACCCTTTTTCTTCATCAAAAAGAAGGATGGCTCCCTCAGGCCAGTACAGGACTACCGCATGCTCAACAGCTGGACTATCCGGGATGTCTACCCACTTCCAGATATTTCCATACTTACTAGGAACCTCGAGGGTCGAGCCCTATTCACCAAGTTCGACATACGGTGGGGGTACCACAACGTCCGCATAAAGGAGGGTGACCAATGGAAAGCGGCCTTCAAAATGCCGCAGGGGCTATTCGAGCCAAAAGTAATGCTGTTTGGCCAGTGTAACGTGCCAAGCACCTTCCAACGGGTCATGGACCGACTCCTGCGACCCCTCAAACTGAAATACCCAAGAATGGTCTTCGTCTACATGGACGACATCCTCATTGCCATGCCACTAGACCTTGAACTTCATCGGCGCATCGTGCATGAGCTCCTGGACCTCTTCAAAACAGAGTCATTCTTCCTTAAGCCACAGAAGTGCCTCTTTGAACAAAGGCGCGTCGAATATTTGGGACTCATCATTGACGGCGAATCGCTTTGCATAGAATCCAGCAAACTCACGGGAATAAGAGAATGGCCCAGAATCCTCAAAAGTGTCAAAGAGCTGCGATCCACACTAGGGGTACTAGGCTACCAACGACCATTCATCCCAGGGTTCGCGGAGATCGCCAGACCTCTCACCAACCTCCTCAAGAAAGGCGTACCTTTCGTCTGGACCAATGAATGTACGAGCGCAGTAGACAAACTGATCAACATTGTCACCAGCGATCCAGTCCTCTGGCAACCTAGCCCAATGCGCCCTTATGAGCTAGAAGTAGACGCCTCTCAGAACGCGACAGGCGCCATCCTATACCAGTGCAACGCCCAGGGCAGACGACGCCCCGTGGGCTACGATTCGAAGACCTTCACAGCCGCAGAACACAACTATCCCATATGGGATTGAGAATTCCTCGCTATCGTGCGAGGCCTGGAACACTGGCGCCACCTCCTTATGGGCGCGCAACACCAAGTAGTGGTCGTCACCAACCACAAAAACCTTCAATATTACCGCTCACCCCAGAAAATCAATAGGCGCATAGCGCGCTACATACTGACCCTCGGTGACTACGACATCACCCTAGTCCACCACCCTGGCGCAAGCAATAGGGCCGACGCCCTGTCACGCCGTGTTACGCCATCCCTCGCCGTTCGTACCAAAAGCCAGACCGGTCCGCCGTGCCATCCGGATTGCCGTGCCGCCCGGGCCGCCGGCCCATTGCCCCGAATTCAAGTGCAAGCCCTTGGTGTAGAGCATTCCGCCAAGAGGATACCGGACTTTGCTGTGACGGAGATCTCCGGCGGAGATCTCCATAAGATTAGATGCCTTATGACTCGCCAGTGGCTGATGGAGTATGACTCCACAGTCTAGACCGTTCCAGACCGCCTTCGCCTAATGCCGGGGATTCCCCTAGGGATTCCCCCTTGTTGCCACTTCTATTATTAGCTTATGACCCACATTGCCACCTGACTCCGCCTGCCATGACTCACGCTCCACCCTATGTGGAGCGGTACGATACAGCCTCGCGCTCCACTCTGTGGAGCTACTATACTTAGAACCAGTGCCAGTCTGCGCCGCCTGAGAGATCCTTACCATACATAGATGTGCCCTCATGTATATAAGGTAGCCTGCTGAGATGGAGACGCCCCATCTCAGACTTAGTCTTATATCCACAATAAGCTAGTCTATTTCCTGCCAGTCTTGCCTTGCCTGCCAGTCCCCCTCTAAGTGCCAGCCTTAGGGTTCTCCTCTCCTCTTACGCCGATTAGAGTCTGCTGTAAAGACTCTACTATATCTTGTGTCCACCTAGGGAGCCACATCGGTAGTCCCTTCGTCTGACGCTTGCCCTGCCATTCACGTGACCAAGCCACCTCACGTGTCTCACCCCTAGTCTCACGATCGCGTGACGCCTCACGTGATCAGCTTAGCTCAGTCGACCACGTGCTTGCCCTTGCACGTGCCTCAAGGTCACTTGGCTTGCCTTTGCCTTGTGCTGTGGTAGCCCGGTTTACGCTTTCGCCACGAACGACCCGTGGAGTCGTAACACGCCGCCCAGACTTCAATGACGCCAGCTCTGACAATGAAGAGGTCATCGCACTCCCCGACCAACTCTTCACCAATGCCGCGGAGACCGTGGATATGGAAGATGACGTCATCCATAGACAGAAAGACCACGAGAATGTCCTTAGTACGTGGGCAAAAACTTACCCATTGGAGCGCCGGCCCGGTGGAGCCTGGTGGCACAGCAGTCGCCTGGTTGTTGTGGCAGACAACAGCCTTAGGAGGGGAGTAATTTCCCTTCACCATGACTCACAGACCGCCGGCCACCCAGGAATCCTCAAGACATGCCTAATGATCGTGCAAAACTACTGGTGGCCCAATATGAAACAAGCAGTCCTCGCCTACGTCAAAGGATGCGCCACCTGCCAAGCTACGAAAGCCAACACAACCAAGCCAGTGCCACCCATCGTACCCATCACCACGAATGCCACAGCCCTACCATTCGAGACAGTGGCCCTAGACCTCATCGTTAAACTGCCTAAGTCGCAGGGTTTCGACTCAATCCTCACCGTCACAGATCATGATTGCTCCAAAGCAGCCATCTTCATACCCTGCAACGAGGCCAGCACCGCACCAGAGATAGCCGCACTCTACGCCAAGAACGTCTTCCCACATCACGGCATTCCACGGAAGATCATCAGTGATCGAGGAACACACTTTGCCTCGCACTTTCCAAAGGAATTGTGCAAGATCCTTGGGATTGCCCAGAATATCAGCACAGCCTATCACCCTCAAACGGACGGACAATCGGAAAGGACAAACCAGTGGCTCGAACAGTATTTACGCATCTATGGTAACCACCAACAGAACAACTGGGCCCCTTTGCTACCCATCACCCAGTACACCCACAACGCATGGCCCAGCAGCACCATGAAGAAAGCCCCATTCGAACTCCTACTAGGGCACATCCCGCGCGCTCATCAGCCCCCAAGATCCGAGAAAATACCGTCCATCAATGAGCGACTTGATCGCATCAAGGAAGCCCGCGCTGCAGCACAGACGGCCATCACTAACGCCCAGACCATGATCACGAACAGAAAAGGATCCAAATATAGACCATTCACGAAAGGACAGAAGGTCTGGCTAGAAGGAAAGAACATCCAAGTCACGCAGCCAAGCGCCAAGCTAGCAGCCAGATGATATGGCCCATTCACGATCACCAACGTCATCTCCCCAGTAGTATACCAAATCGCAATACCGCCACAGTGGAAACTCAGAAAAGTCCACGACGTCTTCCACGCCAGTTTATTGACCCCATACGTAGAGACCCCCGAACATGGCCGGAACTTCAAAGAACCGCCTCCTGATGTCATCAACGGAGAAGCAGAGTACGAAGTCGAGGCCATTCTAGACCACCGCCTATATGGAAAGGCGAAAACCCCTCAGTACCGCATCAGATGGAAAGGATACTCCGCAGCAGAAGACACATGGGAACCACGCAGCAATCTGAAACACGCGCTAAAATTAGTACTCAAGTATCACCGAGAAAACTCCACCGCAGTCCGAAAAATGCTTATAAGGACCACCCTCAGCTCAGCAAGAACAACACCACTTCGCTCTCTTCGCACCCCATCTCCACCACCAGCCTACTCCACGCTCTCCATGACCACCGATGGCCCACAACAAGTCCAACAGCTCCAAGAGAAAGGCAGCAGCAGCCCTACCAGTCCGACCCCTACGACGACGACCAGCCCTCAGAATGACGGCGGCGCCCGCGCCATACTACAGGTCCCCTTCTCCGCCCGCATACTCACCATCGTTGACAGCGACGAGACCAGTGGGAGCTTGGACGGCGACGCCAGCTCACTCCACAACTCCTCAGCCAGCCCTCAGCCTGGAGCAGCAGGCCGACCGACTCTTAGCAGAAGTTCTTCAATCCCTAGCCTACACCCAGACTATGCCGATCACCCCCTTAGCTCAGACAACTTCTGCGCAACTTGCAACGCTCCCGTACGAATCGGGGACGGACATGCCATGTGGAGCCCGTCAAGAACGACAGCTGTTGCAGATGCTCAGCGACTACCACAGCAGCAGGGCGCAGTCCCTGGGAATACCGCCACTACCACTGCCAGCATGGGCCAGCAGGCCGCCCACACACCCGCTGCGCCGATGCGCAGCTATGCAAACGTCGCTGCCGCCGCCCTCAGTCAAGGAGGAGGAGTCCCCATCATCAATACCAGCGTCCCGACGCCAGGCTATGGACAGCCCGCCAACACCGTCGGCTACAATGGTTATTTCCTGCGCTGGCATAGACTTGACGACAATCCAGGTGACAGGAACACTATCCTTGTCCCCGATCACAACAACCGCCTCATCCCCACTACGTACTACGCACACTTCCTGCACTTCAACGAGCCCGTCGTTCTAGGACGGCTTATGACTAACTCCCCCATCTTCGCCGAGCCCCTCTATGCCAAGCCGCACGACGACAAGCACCTCCCTGCCATTGACGACTGGGACCTCATGTACCTCAACGGAAATCACCCTCACCGCCGCCACGTCGACAAGCTGATCGAGGATCTCAGGGACCCGGGGTTGACAGCTGACGTCCACAGATACCGCATCGGGATCCACACCCTCCACCACCAGCTCGCCGTCGAATACGCCCACCTTACCCGTCTCCCGGCGAGTTGCAATGACTACTCCACCGCTCAGCTGGAGCAGGACGCCGCCCTTGTGCGCCGCAGCCACGAGCTGCGGGACAAGCTACGACTTATTGAGCTACGACTCTACGAAGCCGCCGCCATGTCGCGCATCGGTCCCAAGTTGGACCAGATACTGGCGTGACCGGTTATGCCGCCCCTGGACTACTACCTGCGCGGCCGCCCTGCCACTCACCAGACAGACGTCGTCGCGGCCCTCCCCGTGCGGATTACGCCACGCACTCGCCCCAGGCAAACCTCCCCTCCACGCTGAGTTGTCCCACTCCGACGCGTGCCCACCGCTCCCCCTGCTTGAATGCCGTGGCAGCCATTCCCCCTTAGGAGGGGGCGTACTGTTACGATCCCTGGTACGCTTGTTACAGTCTGGACTATCTATTTTTACCTACCATGACTCCTGCTCGTGACTGATGTGATCTGGCTTGGCAGCGCAGCCTGTGACCAGGCTGCGCTCATACGATACTGCCTCGCGTTACTCGTGACTGATACTGATACGGCACAGCCTTCTGCTGTGCGCTCTACTTACGCCACTGGCTGATCCTTACGATGACTCACAGATGTGACCCTATGTCACATCTAGGCTGTACTGCATCGCCGTTGTGACTCAGATGACAGTAGCACGTGACCTCTCCTGTAAAGCCTATATAAGGGCTCTAGTTTACGCCAGTCAAGCCCTAAGCTTGACTTAGTTTCGCAATTGATTCTAGTCTCGAACCTCTCAACTCCGCTTTCTCTCTCAGACGTGGTCTAGCCCTCTGAGAGTAGTAAGAACTCGCTTCATCTCACACACCTCCCTGAGTCGCTGCAAGACTCAGCTCTGGAATGCATCCCTAGATATCATCCCTATCTAGACGCCTACCTGCTCCGAGTTTACTCCAAGCAACTCGTCATCCCCACAGTCACGTGGGAAGGGTCACGTTACCTTCGCGCTCAAACCACTCGCACTCAGTCACTCGCGCATAGGCACGTGCTCACGCATCACACTCACATGACGCGTCTCGCACACAGTCTCGCATCGCACAAGTCGTGCTACCGGCCCGTCGAGCCGTAACACATAATGATTGAATGACGTGATGTAGCCATCGATGTCGTTGCCCTGCATCTGAAGAGCCATGAGTTTGTTGTAGGCATTCTGGGCCTTGGCCATGTCTGTGAAGCGACTGTTAAAGTCCGCTTCGAAACTGTTCCAGAGGGCTTCATCAGTTTCTGCGATCCTGTTGACCGCGCGGGTGGTTTTTTCTATGAGACTGGCGGATTGCGCATCCCCCCAGTCGTCGATGAGGGGTCCCCTGATAAACGATAGGGCAAGCACGACTCTAGCGTACAGGTTGGTCATGTTTTCGTCCGCGCGGTTCAGGATTCTGTAAAGTCTGAATTCTCTCAAGAAGTTTTTGCTTTTGGTGCGGTCCCCTTCGAAGGTTGTGGGCTCCTTTCCTTTGAGCTGTCCATTGGTTTGTGCTGCCGCGGCTGTGGGTGCTGGTGCGGCCATTACTGGTGGGTTTGGTGGCTGGAGTATCGGTGGTGGTGCTGTCGGCTGTGCTGCCGCGTGTGCGATCTGTAGTAGGTGCGGGGTTGTGCCTGTCTCTGGCTGAAGTGGGTTGCTTCCTTGTAACGTTGCTACGTCCTGGAGCCCTGTGCTAAGGAACTCCTCTAGAGGTGTGATGGGTTGTGGAACTGGTCCTGGCGTGGGCTCTTCTCCCTCGTCTGCACTTTGGAAGGAGGATGCGTTAGCGCTGGGAGGATCTACTTCGATTGCCTCTGGTGACTCTGGTCTGAGAGAGCTGTGGCCGAGTCCTGTTTCGTTAGCGTTTTCACGGTCAAGGAGTCCTGCGAGGCTGGTGATGTAGCTTCCTTGGTTGTAGTCGAGGATGTACCAATCATCGCTGATGTATTC
This sequence comes from Russula sp. MG48, assembly GCA_003313725.1. NCBI lineage: Eukaryota > Fungi > Basidiomycota > Agaricomycetes > Russulales > Russulaceae > Russula > Russula sp. MG48. Next base: position 6,077 of record QLOS01000323.1, on the reverse strand, counting down.
GATGTTACGACTTCAGGTCTAACACCAGCCTCACCCTAACCCCAGCATGCGTACAAGACCAAAGCCAACCAAGAGCAAGTCGCGAAGCTGTAGCACGTATCCGGCTCGACACCAGCAAAAGGCATCAGACCCGGCCCGACCGGCCCGACGCCAACCGACCTATGACGTAGAGCATTCCGTCATAGGGTTTCTAGACCAGTCCAGGAGATCCCCGACCAGATGGGATCCGCACCAAGAATAGACCAAGACCTATCTATAGGACAGGAGTCAACAGGAGTCATACCCGCAGCAGCACCGCATCACGCGCAGTGATGCCAAGACAAGCACAGCGTCACATCAAGCACAGCACCAGCATTGGTTGTGACACACAGGTAACGCTGTGACGCCAAGGAGTATAGCCCTCATGATCCGGTTACTATTAATACGAACTATGACTCATTACGATACAGCATTGTGACTGATGGACATAGCCTAGTGACTCGCTAGCTCGTGCACGGACCAGCACGAGCTATAGATAGATTGATTCTCAGCTTCGGACCCAGCTTAGCTAGAGTATATAAGATGTACAGTCTTTGGTGGGAAGTCCCCATCCTAGACTTCGTTGAACATCCCTCATAAGCACTCTTGAGGAATAACAACCAGAGTTCTAGTTGACATCCCGCTCGATCCCTCACTCGATCCCTCGCTCATCCTCTCGCACATTGAGGAAGCACTCTAGCTCATTGCCCTCGTCAACTAGCATCGCCTCTAGTGATCCAAGCGGCAGTCTTGCACTCTGCCACGTAGCCTCTAAGTCGAACGCATTCGACTTAGCTCACCGTTAGCGCACTACCATATTAGGTAGCACTCAAGGCGCTCCAGGAACTCTCTTCAAGATCGACTACCACGCTGAGTAGCATACTCAGCTCACCTTAGGTCGCGACTCCGCCACTGCTTACCATCAGCGTTCGTCGTCAGCAGAAAGAAACAAGACTACGATCCAGGGATTCGTAACATTCGATAGGTCTTTCAACGATTCCTACCGCGGTGAAGAGGTGGATGTGGTAACACCAATGGGTGTTCTGTTGGTTGCGTCGCCAATAGGCTTCGCCTTTGATGTAGTCTGGGAGGTCGTCCTGGGTTCTGACTGGGACTCTGGTAAGTGCGTCTGTGTGGATATCAGCTCTGATGATCTCCAGGGCTACTTCTTCCTTTTACAAGGGGAACCTGCTGCCTCGAAGTAGGCGTTTATGATGTGTTCAAGTTCTAGAGCGAACGCGTGGATTTCTAGGAGGATGCGGTCCAGAAGTACGTGGACGTCGCTGTATTCTTCTATACACGTGTACTGGCAGACGCGTGCGTGGGTTTCGACGTCGTTCTGTGCTCGGGTGAGTTGTCTCTCCGTCCAGGCGAGAGCTTCTGCTAGTTGATTGGGGTCAACTTCCGCTGGTGTTCGGTACCTATGGGTTCTGCGTTGTCTCTCCAGAGCGTTGGATGAGGAGTAAGAGGGCGAGTGCTGCTTCAAGGGCTACAAACTCGTCCTGCCACTCTTTGTATACTTGGTCGAAGACTATTACTTCGATCTGGAGGGACCTGTGAAGTTCGGTGGGCCCTGCTACACACGTGATGGGGCAAATGAGTTCGTGTTGGTCTGCTGCTTGGTCGATCTGTTGACCCCAGCTATCAAGGACGAATTTTCGTTTGTAGAGATGTCCTAGGCGACGGAGGTATTCGTCGTATGTGTTGAGTTCCAGTGTTGCTGCACAGTGCGCAGGCTTCCTTGCTATACTAGGTATAGTCTTTTACTGTGTGCCGTGATATGGGCAGTATTGGCTTCTGCAGAAGTATGCGTGTAAGCCCACGTGTCTTTCTTGATGAGTTTCGTGTTTCGCTGCTCCTGGGACGAATTCTACAGCGTCGGCAGAGGCTAGTATCCGGAATGTGTGGATCGTGGGTGGTCTGGGATAATCTTCTTTCAAGTGAGTTCTGGTGTGGTGGCGCACCATCCACAACGGTGAAGGAAGCTTGACTTATGTTACGGCTCGACGGGCCGGTAGCACAACTTGTGTGAGGAAAGACTGTGTGCGAGACATGTCACGTGAGTATGATGCGGGAGCACGTGCCTATGCGCGAGTGACTGAGTGCGAGTTGCTTGAGCACGAAGGTAACGTGATCCTTCCCACGTGACCGCGGGGATGACGAGTGACTTAGAATAAATGCGAAGTAGATAGGCATCTAGATAAGGATGATATCTAGGGATGCGTTCCAGAGCTGAGTCTTGCAGCGACTCAGAGAGGCGTGTGAGACAAAGCGAGTTCTTACTACTCTCAGAGGGCTAGACCTGTTAGGCTCAAGCGTGGCCTACTGCACGGCGTGTGCGTCTGGTAGTATCTTAGCTTGGTCTAGCCCAAGCCTAGGCTTCTGAGAGACTCTGGAGGGCCTGGAATACGCAGGCGAAGTGTGGTTCACAAGTGCACGAGTGCAAGCAATGCACGAGTGCGAGAGGACAGTCTTTCTGGCCTGGGCAGTTACTTGGTCGAGTTAACCAGTACCTGCTGAGCCCAGAGAGAGGAGAGACAACTTGTCAAGGCAACGGAGTGTTTAGAACAGGAGTCCTATCACTCCCATGCCTAGAGAAGCAGTGAAGGCTCAAGGTCGCACTAGGGAAGTCCCTGGGAGGAACTTGAGCTTCAGGACGGGTGGAACTAGCTTGATTGCTCAAGAAGTCGAGTCTGAGGTACATAGAGGCAAGGTGACGCACTATAAGTACTTAGCAGGGTCAAGGGTAGGTAAGAGTGCGTCATAGTAAGTAATGATGTCACTGGCATGGGCACAGGGTAGGGTAGAGGGGACGCGTCATGGTACAGGGTACAGGGCACCACAGCAAGTGGTCAGTAAGCAAAAGAGCTGCCCAGAGGTGGCAGGGTAGAGGGTAAGGGTACTGGGCAATAAAAAGTACAGGTAAGCGGTCCAAATTGTAACATCACCCCTTTCTTAAGGGGAAAGTTCCACTTTCCTAGTCAGTAAGGTATGCATCGTTGTCTCCAGTCTCATAGGAGTGGTGGGGGTCGACCGTGCAGTCGTGGTCGTCCCAGGAGGGACCACTGCGATCCACAGGGCAGTCATAGTATCGATGGTTGCGAGGGACAATGCAGGGGCGAAGGGAGGAACAGTCCCGGTGAGGATTGGTACATTCAGGACCTCTGTGGCCCCAGGCACGACAGTAGGAACAGTACTTGTTTTTGTAGCAGTTCCTGGTGAAGTGGCCGATCTTGCCACATGTCTCACAGCGTGCCCTGGCATCTTCATTCCTTGGGCATTCAAGGCGTGTGTGGCCTGGCATGCCACACATGTTACAGAAGGCAGGAGGAGGGGTAGGAGGTCGTTTAGGTGGTTTCTTGGCCTTGCTCCTCTTGCGGTCTGAACGAGCTGAGTTATAGGCCTTCTTCTTTCTTCCACCATCGCGTGCCCCAGAGGGACGCACTGTGGAAGGGGTCGAGGCTGAGGATTGATTACTGGAGGCATGGGTGGTTGGTTCGTCGTGTAGGGTAGGGAATTCATGGCGTGTGGAGGTGCCAGAGGTAGAAAGACCAAAGGCAGTCGCTCTGTAGTGGAGGCGAGGAGGGACTTGGAGGGGTAGATGTGGTTCGAGCTTTTCCCAAGCTCGGTGTTGTTCGAGGCACACAACACAGCTATCTCGCCTCTGAAGGGCTGTGGTGAGGCGCGTCTGGTATTTCTGGACTAGTAGGGCATTGGTGCCCATGGCCACACAGGCCCATCTGTAACGTTCGATTTCTGCGCGCATGGGAAGGTCCCCAAGGTCCCTAAGGGCCTCATCGACGCTGGATTCTCGGGGGGAAGTGAAGAGGAGTAATTCGCGTTGTTCTGGAGTCAGGGAGAGGCTAAAGAGGTGGAATGGACTGTAAGGGAGGCGGAGGGGCTCCGCATAGACTGGAAGGTTGGGGCCCATTGTGCCCAATACCTTCGGGTCTGTTCCTCCTTCATAGGAGACATATCGTGCTGGTTGGAGTTGGGTGGAGTCTTCTTCAGTAGGAATCTCATAGTAGACATAGTCTGCAGTGTCGGGGCTATTCTCCCAGAAGCCTGGGAGCTGGGGATTGGTAGGTTCGTTGGGAGAGTCGGGGGGAGGTGGAGAGGAGGAAGGCGAGGACTTTAGAGTGGAAGTGAGGGAAGGGACAGGGGATATGGCTGAGACGGAGGAGGTGTCGATGATAGGGGAGCTGGGCATCATGCGCTCCAATCGTTCTGGTTGCCCAATGATGGAGGGGAAGTCTGGGAGTGAGACGAAGCACTGGAAGCATTCGTAGTAGGGCCCCTCTTGTACAATTGGGCCATAGTACATCTTCTCCTCCATCTGGGCGAAGCTGAGGATCTTGGTGGTGACTGAGGGGACGCTTTCAAGGGCAGTCCTGAGGCCTTGGCTGACATAGCCAGCCAGCCTCTCTGCAGCGCGAGCCGCAGCTCGCCTGGCGACATACCACCAGGCGGATCGTTCTACTGAATAGTTAGTGAAGACATCTGAAGGTATAGTAGGTGCGGAAGCGTCTAATTGTAGGTAGGCCCTTGAGAAAGCATGGGTCTGTTGGGCATCCAAGTGGCGAATCATGTATCGAGTAATGGAGGTGGAGACGACGTGGGGAAACTCTGGGTCAGTAATCACAGTAAAAGGGAGCTTTGGGACGTATAGTACGCGGTCCTCAGTAGCAAAAGGTGCAGGAGTCAAAGGGCGAGAAGGAGGGGGAGCAGAAAGGCGGGGAATTTCATTGATGGGTTCAGGTGTAGGGGTACGGATCACTGGTGCGTTCTGGGAAGTCATATAGGTCGGTCTGAGGAGTGCTTTGCGACGAAGTCTGTTAGGGATAGGGAAGTAGGGGTGTTTGAGGGATCGGTTCTTAGCCATATCGTTTCTTGAGGTGTGCAGGGGTCTATTTATACGCGAGAGGGTGCTGGGGCTTCAGGGTGTTGTCGGTGAAAGGAGGAAACAAGGTCAGGAGCATGCAGGTCGTGTTTAGAGACCCACTGATTGTCCGCATCTGGGTATCCCTTCCATTTGACTAGGTATCGAAGGGCACGCCCCCTTCCGTATCTCCTTGAGTCGAGGATACATTCCACCTCATACTGTTCTTCTCCTTCGATCAGGTCAGGTGGTGGTCGTTCGAAATTGGGGCCGTGGGAGGCCGTCTCTCTATACGGGGTAAGGAGGGAGACATGGAACGCATTCCATATCTTCCAGGAGGAGGGGAGGCTGAGGCAATAGGTAACCTCGGATAAGGCCTCTGTGATAGTGAAGGGTCCATGGCGTTTAGGGGCTAGCTTGGCTGTTGGGTGTGTGGTCCTGATGTTCGTACCCTCAAGCCATACCTGATCACCTGGCCGATAAGGTGCCACGCGTGATCCGTGCATACAGGGGAGTTAAATTTTTTACCACATTTTACCTACGATCCATCCCCCATGCGTGGCGTCATTGGCGCGCTCCCTCTCGCCCGGAGGCACAGCCAGAATGGGCAGGAGCGTGACGTGACGTGACCATGGTCACGGCACCCACATTCCCCGCTTTCCCCAAGGACCAAAGGACTGCGCGCACTTACGAATACGATACACTGACCCACCTTGTCTTGCTGACAAGGTGGGTCCTATGACACATCATGCTTATGAACCATGTACTTAAATAGCCGTCGAGCTGGGTAGACAAAGCCCCAGACTTTGACTTGACTCCATCTCAATCAGTACCGAGGCTTGCATCTGCCCCTACCTTGTTTCGTAACTCTTCTTGTGTGCCTTAGGATCCTCGTGATCTTATCTAGGACCCACTTCATCTTATCAAGTCGCCCTCGAGCGTGGCAAGTCAACTTGTTGCGAGACACAAGTGTGAGCTTAGTCAGCGTCACTCGAAACTTGAACACGAAGTCTCATCAAGACTCCTCAAGGTCCTACTGAACCTTAACATAAGGTGTGAACTTTGGTGGCACTCGTGCCATGAGGGTTTGTGCATTAAGCACATGTTGTTACGCTCTCGCTCCACTGTACGCCTTATTTCTTTTCACTTTTATTGCCTACTGCTCTCTGCACTTCGCCTA
>QLOS01000320.1:0-14974 GCA_003313725.1 Russula sp. MG48 | reverse complement strand
GTGGTGTTCGGGCTCCCCGTATACGGACCAAGAATCTCATCAGGTCTGTACGGGCCCACTAGGGTGTTGTTTGCTCGAGCCTCACCACGCCACCAGCATCATCTTCTGTGAAGTCGTGGCTATCTATGGCGTAGTGCGTGATTCTACCCTCCGGCGCTCTCGACCCGTTTTTGCTCATGAACGTCCACTCAGATCATGGGTATCGTATACTCCTCAAAGCTCACGGCCATTGATGAGGACCTGCTTTACACCCGGGAGAACTATTTCACCGGTTCGTGGCTATTCCTCCCTCCCTCCCTACCTTCTTGAAGTTCAACGCCACGTCAATATCCACCAGGCTATGCACTCTTCTGGGGCGGTTTGACGGTGGGCATGTGCAACTTGCTTTGCGGTATCTCCGTGGGCATCATCGGCTCGACGGCAGCCCTGGCTGACGCCGCGGACCCTGCCCTGTTCGTGAAGATCCTCATCGTGGAAGTGTTTGGCAGTATCCTGGGTCTCTTCGGTCTGATCGGTGAGTGTTTGCCCTTCTCCTCGCTATATGTATACCGCCACTCTTCTCTGATCAATATTTATTCTTGACATGCAGTGGGGCTCCTGATGGTTGGCAAGGCTCGGGAGTTCACCGCTGCTACTCCCCTCGGTGCGGCCGCCGTAGAGCTACCGTTCATATCGCACTAGACCTTCCGGAGTAATACATATCATCTTCATAGTTCCTCACGCGGTCATCTCGGACTCGGGGTACAATCAATGCATATGGTACTACTATAAGCTCCCCCATATCCAGACGCGTCTGTTACAACTCGAAAGATCGGCGGAAGAAACCGTCGCACACTTGTCAAATGCAATAGCATACATACACCTAGCTGTACCTGCCCTCCTCGAATGGATTCTCGACATACTCCAGCTCTTCCTCCTCGTCAGGCGCACGGCTAGGTTGTGATTGAGTGTTCACCAGCGACACCGGCCGCTTTGGGAGCAGGCCAATTTTGCCTGAGAGAAAGAAAAAAGAAGAGAAAGTCCTGAGCGTCAGAGGAATAACACAAAAACAAAAGGATGAGACGATCCTGACCAGGGTCGATATTCGATGGCGGGGGTCCCGAACGGGTGGCAGGGGGAGGCGAAATCCCAGTAGCAGAATCGTCATCGACTACCGTCGCCGGTAGAGGTGCAGTCGAAGCGGGTAACGAGGAGGGCGGGTCTAAAGCGTTCCCTAGCAGGAATAGTAATACTTAACCCTCCCGAGGGCGCTGCGAGGGTAAACCGACTCACTCTCATCGATGACGGCACCGGCGTGACCGCGGGGCAGGTCTGAGTTGGTGCTTGGTGCGTAATAAGCCTGCTGCGCGTGTCGGTCCAGTCCCCCGTCGCTCGAGCTCGAAGGAGGAGGTGCGGTAGCAGTGCCGGAGCCAGTGTACGTGTATGAAGGGTTTTGCGCTTGTCCGTTCCTGTCCGTTGGTGTCGGAACAATCGAAAGCACGAAAGCACGGACGAAAGAAACATGAGAAAACGTTATGTTATGTCTTCCCCCCCCCACCCCCTTGTCCGCGGGGGGCGCGTGAAGGGGGGAGATGAGAGCGAGGCAGTGTGCCACGAGCCCAGGGAGCATTAAAAAAAAAAAGAGGGTAACGATCTTTGCGTACCTCGACTGGTCAAATTCTTGGACTTTGGCCTTGACTTTCGACACGAAGGAGCTGAACGTTCGCTTGCCACCTGCCAGATGGGGGATGTGAAGGGAGGGGTGCAATTACGAAATATGCGTGCGCGTGTGTGCGTGAGTGGGGGGGGACCGTTTGGAATAAGCGAATGTGCCAGCAGCAATCACGTACTTTCCGCGAGCTTAGTAAACTGCTCTTGCACGTCTGTCATGGTATCCCTTTGGGGTGCTTGTTGCTGCGCAGCACCACCCGCAGCCGCAGCACCGCCAGCAGCTCCAGGGTGCGGCGCAACCTGCGCACCCGTGCGCTGCGCATAAGGGAACTGGCGCGTCTGCTGTTGCTGCTGCTGCTGTCGCCATGCGATCTGATCGCGGGCGTAACGCTGCTCGTCTTCGAGCATCAGCTGCCTTGCAAACTCCTCGTCCAGCTGGGTTTGTTCGGACTGTCAATGGGGGGGTTGATGACACGCGAGCGAGCAAGCGATTCATTATTCATCAGCGAAAATTTAGATTGGAGGAGGGAGGGTGACGTACGACGGTCGGTTCGTCCTGTGGTCCTTCGGCGGAGGATGGGACGTGGTTGGGATCGCTCATAGCCAGGAGAGCATCGACTGCGCGATCCTGATCGCCGCGGACAGAGTCGACGACGGTATACCTGGGGGGGGAGAGTGAACATTTTTTGTGCTGCGCGAACAAAGGAACTACGACTGGCTCACAGGATAGCGGCATCAAAGTCGGGAAAGATGGCGTGAAGCGACGCGATCTTGGGATCCGCAAATTCGTCTACGGGGGGCCGCTGGGGGAGTGCTGGAGGGGGAGCAGCCAGATCCTCAGGCTGCTGCTGAGTCGTTGTTGACGTTGGCTCCGTGGACACCCGTGGAGCGGCGGCCGTGTCGGTGTCCCCAGTGCTGGTAGTGAGCACCAAATCGTCTGCGCGTTCAGACGCTGCAGCTGGAGCGTGCAAGGAAGACACGGGTTCATTATGTGTGTCGTCATCGTCGACGTTATAGCCAGGGAGATGTGGTTCATCGGACATTGTTATGGAGATTTGGCAAACGACAAGAGGCAGTAGCTACATTTAGCAGGTACTATGGTGCTACTAGTAGTTGTCGATCGCTGCGCGTCCGTATGCAGCGACTTGAATTGGCGCGGTGGCACTGCTAAGTTATCGCTTCGCAGCCCTCCGTCCGCCAGCGCCTGTCTCATCTGCCTTGCGTTTCCTGCTCTCACCACTCGACAGAGAGGGGGCATGAAGTGTCTCCAATCGAGTAGTAAGCCCCCGCAGCAGGCTGTGGAGGATCCGCTTTTCTCCCAGTCGTACCACTACCGCATTCCTTAGGTTCAATGTCATAGGCTTTTCCCTTTCACCTCCGAGTAAAGCTTCATCGTCCTTAATCCAAACGCGTAAGCTGAATTGGACATGATAAGATGGCCATCGGAAAACTTGCCCCGATGGCGGTCGGATATTCGGCCAAACGCCTTCTCACCACGTCAACGGCCACAGACAACACGGCGTCATCCACCTTGGGTTTCGGGAGCTTGGACTTCCGTTTCGTTTTTTCCCATTCTGGTGCTGACATCATCAAAAGACGTACAAAAGATGTCATCTCTTCTGGCAGTTCGTTCGAATAATCCACCAAAAAGACACTGTAGAGTAAGATCAGAGTATCCGGAGTGGCGTGTGCTGGAGGCTACCCACTCTTCACCGCCTTCTTCCAGCCACCAATCGACGCGTTCTGAGCACCATCCCACCAGGTCAGGATATTTTTGCACAGTACTTGCCATGGCAAGATTAGCGCAGATTTCGACAATGTCGGCAGGGTTCCCGAAACCGCCATCTGGGAGCGGAACCTGATCGACGTGCCCATAACGGCGAAGCAAGTCCGAGTTGGGAGGTTCGCCATATGTATTCCACTTATTTTTCGCGTAAATATGCGAGACCATGCTTAGATTTAAGTGAAAGAGACCTACGATTTGTTCACCCTGACGAATAGATCGGGTGGTGACCATTCGAAGATCGTGTTCCTCGTAGAAAAGTTTGGCCTGGAGGGACAATCACCACAGAATACTTTTAAAGACAGCGGAGCACGCACGTTTTCGCAGCCATATCGTGCATTGAGCATGTCGGCTATTGGAACCATTGTCACATTCCCAGCGTCGTCATCGTCGTCATCGTTCCCCTCATCATCTTCCATTTCCTCTGAGCCACTCTCAGGGTTGTGATTGGATGCAAGTGACGAGGGTTCGTCTAGGCACATCTCCACCTCTTCGGGGGCCGGCGTTTGATTCGAGCCTGTACCATCTATTGCCGACTGCGCCTCTACCCGGAAGCTTCGAGAGAGGATGCGGCTTCCCATAATATGATAAGCTTCTAGAGAAAAGTGTGGATTGGGATGTTCCATTCCGAACAAGTCTGTTCTGCTCTGAGACAAGTGTCAACCTACTACAAACTTCACTTGTTTGATAAAGAGAGCACGCACTTTGAGCAAGGGCACGACTTTGTCGGAATAGTCTTTCTCGGCTTGCTCTTTTCCTATCTTATCTATATACATTATGACATTGGTGCACTCGACGTTATCCGTATGACAGATAGACCGACCTAAAACAGCCGTGCCTTTCAGCTGTTCAAGATCTTCGGAACTCCAAAACATAGGCGTATCGAAGGCGATCGGGAGTGACGCTTTGATCGTCGGATTAATAGGTGGCAAGGTTACTGGTAGAGTGGGTACATCCATACCTAGATAGGGTGACCACTTTGAGGACTCGCCCTGAGCTGCCTCCCACATGAGGCAAAGGATGAGACCGGCCCAGCCGCTGTGGAGGCCATATTTCCTCCACTCAGTTTCACCGACCAGAGAGGGCAGAGAGGAGGTACGCGTCGACAAAACGAGATGACGGGGTAGAGTGAAGAGTGTGTGACCTTGCTAGAGTGAGAACGGGATGAGTTGACCGTGTTTCCAGCAGAAGCGATGATGAAGAAAAAAAAAAGGGCTGATGATGCCAGGGAGCGTACCTGGAGATCGCGAAGAGCGAAAGCCCCCCAACCAAGTCCGTCAATCAGCGCAAATGTCAAAGAGTTGCGGTCAAATGTTCCGCTGTGCGCGGTACACCAGTCGACCAAGTGGTCCATACCGCGGAGCCAATCGTTCGGAATATGAAATGTCAGACCGCCTCCCACTGGCACTGACCTCTGAGTGAGTCTGTCATGCCCGTAGACCATTCCGTCTCCCAGGCTATTCGTGCCCACAATGCCGCCTTGAGTAAATTATTCTTTGAGCACAAGGAAACAGTAGAACAGCTTCAGCATACATTGCTCACGCAGATACTTCCTAATGTAGTCGACGAACTCGGACTTGGCAACGTTGCACGCGACTGGGTAGAGGAGTGGTTACAGGACGACCGTAGGTCCCCTTTTCTCGTTCAAGTTCACCCTGCACCCGCGTTTCTAACTCGTAATTAAGTGTCTATATTCCGCACGCTCAAGGTGAGAGCGCGCCGCTTGTCGATCGCTACCGTTGACACGGAGCACCCCATTGCAGCGGCATAAATTCACAAAGGCATTTGCCCTAGAATCGCTGAGGACGATTCTCACTTGGCGACTGACTTACTTGAAGAGCCAAGATCCCAGTGCCTTCCCCCCCTTCCCGCTCCATATCCTCCCGCCCCTTGCTTCGGATATTCTTGGACGACCTGTCCTAGTGCTGAAACTTGCGGATCTTGACGCCCTACAGAGAGACCCCCGAGAACACATATTACGCTCTGTCGAGGGTCTCCGTCTCAATCTTCACGATATCAACTCCTCGTCATCCTCGGAATGTCCCAATGATGACCCTGTGCTACAATACATACTACTGGTCGATATGGAGAACGCATCAATGCGAAATTTTGTGCGTCTCTTCCCGAAGCTAGCTTAATTTCCGAACATATTCCTTCACTGATTGACCGCTTTCGAGCGCAGAATCTCGACCTGCTGACTTGGTACACCCACCAAGTTGCGCCTCGTTACCCGGGGATGTTCGGCACAGGTCCGTCTTCTCGTCGGAAAGATGCTATCTCTCAAGGCTAACGCCACATGATCTCGTCCCCTCAGTCTTCATCATCAACTTCTCGTGGACACAATCCGGCATTTGGAGCGTCATCAAGTTCGTATTCGTATTGTCCTGGTTCCAGACCGTCCTTCCCACGCGCTCACCCCCCTTCCTAGGCTTGCTCTCCCCGAGTCAGTTCATAATAGGATCTTCTTTCCTTCCCGGGAGACCCTCCACGACTGCATTCGTCCAACCAGCCTCCCTCAGGGTAAGCCCTGCTACAGCCTCCGAGCAAAGTCCTTTCACTTTACCCCTTTCAGAGTACGGCGGTCACCTTCCATTCATCTCGGAGATCCCCAATCCCTTGAATGCGCACCATGATATTCCAACGCCTTCGCTCTCATCATCGCTCTCATCTTTGAAAGAAGAAGACAGTGGCGCATTGCTCACATCCGACCCTGAGGAAGCCACCAGTGCAACCCGGACGAGTCGCCGCAAGACCACATCGCTGGCGCATATCTCTCCACGATCACGGTTCAATCCTTTCTACGGCTACCCGATCGGTCCCTCGCCCTATTCGCTGGCTCCCGCCGCATTACCTTACCTTCGCTACGGCCGCCGGCGAAAACGGGATCTCCTTCGTACCCTCGCGGCTTTATGGTGGGAAAAGTGGAGGTCAAGGGTTTCGTGGACGTTCTCCCTCCTCCTCGTCTTCTTTTGCGCGCGATGGTGGTGGCGTCAACGGAGGAAAGGCGTGTTTTTCATTCGGGGTGGGCCCAGTTAAGCGATGTCATAATGTACCCCAGAGGGAAGGACAGTTCTTTGATGGGCACCATGATATGTGGCAACACGAGGCCTGCACACCTGCAGCGAGCTCTGAAACGAAGACGTGCTGTTGGAGTCTTCGACACGTGCTTCTTGTGTCTTCGAGACAATGCAATACAAAACGCCCGCGAACTGCTCTCGGCCAAACTCGTGGCCAGCTGGCTAGTGGCGTGTCAGGGTAACAAGGATTTCTAAACGTTTTACGTGCACTCCCCGTAGGGACAAATGTCGTCATCGGTCGTGAAGGGCAGCGCGTCCGCATATGTAATGCTACAAAAAATACTCTGGAAGCTGAGTGGGGAAGAAGTGGAGTTAGGCTCAGGCTCTCGCCATCACAAATAAGGCCGAGGAAGGGGCAACACTAACCTTGCCTCCAGCGTTCTGTGCCGCCTGTTGGCTCGGCCCGTCCCGTTCGTTCTCGGGCGCGGCTTCGAACACGTTGAAATACATCTTTCCCCCTGGCGAGACTTCTAATATACTTGCGGAGTTCCCACATCGATAACAATAGTTCGGCGCGGACCATACCGTGGACAGGTGGTTGTCAAAGAGCGATGCGTAGCCCTCCATACACAGCTGATGCGCGCGGAGAATATGAGTCATGCCGTTGGTTTCCAGGAATTTGTGCACAACACCGGATCCAAACGTGTAGCCAGCGCCACTGTGGACCATCCGTATTGAGTCGCAGGAAAGTTCCGGATGAATGAAAAGTAGGATGGGGAGTTTACCGAGGCGAAATTGCAAAATCCTCTTTCTCCGGATCAGGATCCGACCATACAAGGTCAGCCATAGGTCCCTCGTGCGGTATTTCTAACGCGAAAAACTTCATGAAGCGAATTGCAGAAGTGCAATGAATTGCCATACCTCGGAATCGGTCGACGACCTTGATTTGGTCAATAGAGTGAATAGACGGAGAGAGACCTTGGGACAAAGAACAAGGGACTGTAAGCGGACTGGTAAAACAGACGAGCCGACGGACTAACCTCCATGGACGCAAAATATCTTGTCGTCAATGACGACTGATAGCGTCAAGAAGTCAAACATATCGGTAAAATATGTCCAGACTCGCGAAGAGCCGTATTTACGGACACATTCTGTGTAGAATCCGTATGTCTGGGGCTTTGTGAACAAGCCGGGAGGGTAACGAAAGTCAAAACAAAGACGCACTTGTGTTACGGCTCGAGATTCGTGATTTCCTCGAATGAGTTGTACACGATCAGGATACCGGAGTTTGAGGCACGTAAGAAGGGATATTGTTTCAACACTGAAAAGCCCTCTATCCACGTAGTCACCTGAAGCACAAAGAAGAGGGGAAGATTGGCGCTTGGATAGATAACTCGGTCGAGCAGGGACGCACCGAGAAACAAGTAGTTGGTGTATGGGGCGTAACCACCTATACGAAATATTTCTATGAGATCATAAAACTGTCTTGAGAAATGATTAAGCGTCGTCACCAAACGCAAGCGATGGCTTAGGGAAGCACGCACCCGTGTATGTCACCGACCACGGTCACTGGGGCACTGACATGTACGACGTTAGATTCTCGCATGAGAACTTCCTTTGTTTTCTCGCATATCTCGCGCAAGAGGGCTTCATGGAGTAACTGTTTATGAAGGAGTTGTTGGATACACGCGTCGAGATCAAAGGGAGCCATAGAGCCGTATGATTATTACAATTGACTTGAAATTGACAGCCTGTCGGCCCGCGTAAACACGTGACGACAATTGCATCCGCTCCGCCGACTGTCGCGCCCGCTGCGCACTGGCACAACCTCAGTCTCTTGGCCTCACTACCCCGGTGTTCAATTCAATTGCTTACGACCCGGAAGCTAAAATTTTTATTCAGAGATCCTGCTCTTTCTCTATCCATCAAGGTCATTATTCCCCACCCCCTCCGTCACCGTGCCCGCCTGTCCGACATTCGCACTGATCCGGTTCAAACGAACAGTATAGTAAGTGCACAGCTTTTAGTCCCCGAATTGCGAATTGTAACTCAGCACGTTCCCGGTACCGGGGACCCTGCGTTTGGCCTACTCTATCTATAGCCGGTAGCGTACCTCAACAGCCCCCAGACTTCGATCCCGACATAACTCCCACAAACTCGGCAATGCATTGATCAGATTCATTTTTGGCTTTCCTTCCTTACTGGTCCCAAACGGTCGCATTTTGCAGTGCGTGCTAGTCAATCGTTACCCTTCGCAACAGCTGTTTTACTTACTCGATTGTGTCACAGTCCGTCCGTAGCTTCGCCCAAACATCCGCACAAACACCTTTCTGCATTCTGTCCCTTCATTTCTAGCATAGCCCTCCGAACATCGTCGTGTCTCATGCCACCCCAGAGTCTAGGTCATGTGTAGGACCACGTTGTTTCGGAGGTTATCAGCAATGTCAAATTCGTTTGTGTAAAAATTTGAGCGACGACCTCATGGGACATCGCCGGCCATTGCTCTAGTTACGAAGGAAACGAGGTCCATGAAACTCTCGACCACAAGTAACCCCATTTCTCACAAAGCATCCGTTTCAAGCTAGATATCGCGATCGTCCCTTCGGCATACATTCCCCGCATCCAGTCTTGCCTAGCCTAGTGCATTCTTTACAACCCTGTTCGTGCCTCAACTGGTTTTTCACTTGGCTGACCTTGTTGCTGACACGATACCCGCGCATGCCGATGCGATGATCGTCACTTGTTTGGAGTAGGTCCTAGTCCTTTTACCCCTCAGATTGTGGAGTTGTGAAACCAGGCTGAGTGGCGCAACCTCCACACTCAAAAGAAGCTCCCACGATGTTGCGCCTCGATCCCGAGATCAAGTCCATCTATCGGCTACACGATCATATTCAAAGCGGGTGCTATCGCAAATCCATCCAACTTTACTTAGGCGGTGCCGACTCCCTACCCGCTTATTCCTGGGAGGCGCTTAGTTCCCAGATTATAGCGGGTCCCTACTTTTTTTTTTCCCCTCGAGATAACGTCATTCTGCGAGCAATAGGGTAGTTTCAAGCACATTTGTCAAGAGGGGACGGGCTGAGACTTGCATTATCAAATACGGCACTCAGTCACTCCCGAGTCGTATGAGAGCGAAGGTGCCTTACCTTTCCTGGCCAAGAGTAGGGGTTGCACTTTGATCGTGCAACGGTGCGACTCGAAACCCTAACTTCCTTTGACTTCG
This sequence comes from Russula sp. MG48, assembly GCA_003313725.1. NCBI lineage: Eukaryota > Fungi > Basidiomycota > Agaricomycetes > Russulales > Russulaceae > Russula > Russula sp. MG48. The sequence continues at coordinate 5,301 of QLOS01000320.1, read as the reverse complement.
GACCCAAAAAGGCTTTTGCCTCACCCACGTCGGCTCCCACTTACCCTCTCCTGCGCTTGCCTTCTTAGTTCTCAACTGGGCCAGATCTCTGGCACCGCTCCTCGCCGGTCACTGCGTGGTCCTTGGCCATATTCAACAAATCCGATGCCGTTCAAACATCGCCACTCCTTCTGAAGCGTACCAAGAGTATAAAATCTCTTCCAAGTTTGCTTGTCCTACAGTCCAGCACATTTCCTCCAACATGCAGTCGCCCCATGACACTGCCCGCGGCCATCCATATCAGCGTCATCACCCCTCACTACCTCCCACACACTCCCCCAACTATGTAGATCACAGTGGTCAAATTGCGAGTTATCATCCAGTCGTGCACAATCCCCAATTTCAAAGATCACCTTACGGACACGCTCAAGATCACCTCCACCCAGGTATGCATCCCCATTTCCTCCCGTGTGATCGCCACTCACGTGGAGGTAAACAGCTCTGGTGGCCGGGACCGCTTTGCCTACCCTCCCTATCGCCCAACAATCAGCGTCATCTGTGAACTCCCAATTTATCCCTCAGCACTACACATCTGATGGTCATCACCATCATCCGGGAACGCTATTGAACCCTACTGTTCCTGCACACTTCCAGAATTACCGCCCAATAGAACACGGGCAGCCTATTGTCCCGTCCCAATCACACGCACACATTGCCACCCCACAGAAACCTTATCCAAACCCAAACCCAGCGATACAGACTCAAGGTGGACACGCTCAATATTCGAACCCCGCCAACAATCCCTCTTCACCTATTGGGTATGGGTCTCCCTCGCCACCATCCTCTTCTTCTTCCTCGCCCCACGCGTGTGGGGTATGCGGGGCTACGTTTACCCGTCCGCATGATCGCAAGCGTCATTACGAAAGCCAACACACGACGATCGAACATGTGTGCCAATACTGTCGCAAGAGTTACGCGCGAGTGGACTCCTTGAAGCGACACCTAGACAGGCCCTGCGACAAGATGCCTCAACCTGCACAGAAGGGTGCTTGACTTGGTAGACAAGGTCGGAAGATAATTTGCGAATCCGCGTGTTTTGATTGCTGCAATAGACGTCTGTGTTGTAATACTAAATGGACATTCACCTTCTTGCTATCTATAGTTTTCGTTTCTTGCTGTCGCACAGATACGATACGTTCTCCTATCTTAGCATTGCTCCTGCCAATGATTTACTCGCTCTCCATCAGTTGAGCTGGTGGTGAGAAGCGTCGGACATCGAATATGTTTTGAAGGTCCGGATGCTAGCCAGTACTGTGACGTACGTTGAATACACACTGGCACAAGCGGAAGCTTTTGATCCAGCCAATTTACGAGCTTCCTTGGAACGCATTTATCGCCGGTGAGTAATTAAATTCTCCTAGGGTAGACGCTGATCCTATCTCGGAAATGATGCGAATCCATCATGATCAAGATTAATACCCTTGATTGGCTTGGCTGGCTGTCACTGACATAATATAATCGCTGTATGTATGCAAACGCTGGGATCACTGGAAAGTGCCAGTGGCAGCGATCAGCAGCGAGCGCACCCCGTTTCGCAGCTATCGCTCGAGGCATCGCGCAGATTCAGTATCGTAGCTTCCGCAAAGTCGCGCTTTGCTTCTGCTTCTCCGCACATCGAGATTTGGGGGGAGAGGGGGATTAGATTGGAGGGGGATTAGGGATTACAAACGCAAAGGCAAAATGCCCGATTTCCCCTGCGCTGCGATCGTCAACCCGATTCCAATTGGATGTCACACACCAGTCAGCCTGCCACAACAACAATATACCCTATCCTGCTGCTGCCAGTCTGTCCTTGTCTTGTCCTGCCTTGTCAACTCTGACTCGTTCTCGAACACCTCCCATGTATTTTTACCTATTTCCCACCCATTGTCAAAGGAATGGGAAAAGTTGGGCCTGCTCTCGGCTAGTAGTGCTGCTGTCCTAGACAGCCTTAGTTCTATTCTTCGTTTAATTGGCGTATCCCGGCATTGTGCGCGAAAGTCCACCATGGGATTTTACTGTAGTGGGTGTCCCCCCTGCGTTGCTCCCAAAATAGTGGACAACAAACCACCGGAAGTGTCTTTTTTTTTTTTTTTTCAAATTGCTTTTTCCTTGGTATACTTGGTATTGAAGAACGGGATCACCGGTACTCATCTCCGCCAGACAACTATCCAGGATTGTCGATCGAGCTTCCTCTCTCACTCTGACAAGTCAATCGCCTTTTACGTATCCTCGCCGAGCCTCGAGCCATACGGGTGCAAACTGAACCTGCCACCCGTCATCGCCAACCACTCCACTAAGCCATTCCTTTGTAATGCAAGGTACTGTAATGGCAATAATAATGGATGGAGGGAGCGCCTGCTGTCGTTACATTCTCCGAATCACGCGCGCCGGCGTTGCCTCCTCGCCCACCCACCCCCCGCATTCTCTATCCTCCCCTCTTCCGGATCTCCCTAACTTCGATGACGGGAAGTGCGTCCTCGCGTCAGAATGCCAGAAACAAGATTGGTAGCGTGCGATCCCGGTTCCACGCGGGAGGGGGGACGATCCTGCGGCCGTCATCATGTCATCACCCCGGCGACCGCGTCTTCCCATCAGCAGGCTTGGCTCTCCGTGTTTAGCTCTATGACTTTTTACTCATCTCGGACTGACCGACTGGACAAAGTAGTACTAATAATACAACACATCTCTCTCTCTCCGCGGGCGCGGGGTGTCGTCGATCGTTTCCTTTCTCCTCTTCCCTTTTTTCTCGGTTCTCTTGTTGGTCTATTAGTAGTAGTCCGTGCACTCGCCGCTCGCCATGCCCCCGTTGTGCAGCAGTTGCCGGTCCGGACGTAACTCTATAGTGCTCAACCGTTGGCGCTGGTGCAGAGAACGTTCTTTTGGGTCCATTCACTAGGCCGTTTTCATCTTTATTTTTTTCCCTTGTCCCCTCGGACTCCCACGTTGGGCGGCGAAATGAAGCCACCATCACAGAGGAGATCGTGGAGAAAGTTCCCGACAAACTGTCAGTCCAGTGTCCAGAACCGACCTGAAGCCAGTCACGATAGTAGGAAAGTCCGTCATTTTCGCAACCCCGCACTTAAGCAGATGAGGCTCCCGCTCCCACTTCCACTCCACTTGGAAATCCCTGGACGAGATGACGGGCGGCGCCGCAAGCAATCGCGCTGCACTACCCATCGTGCAGCGTTGAAGAGGTCGAGTATCCCGGATCAATCGTCAGCTAATGCGATTACGGATTCTCTTGAACGAGTATCTGTGTGGATAAATTAGGGTGTACAGTCAACGCCCTAATAGTTACATGATCGGGTAAGGTCAATCCTCCTGATCTGAATCACAATGTCCGGGGTTACCTTCATCGAGCCCCTCAATCTGCACATTCGTTGGTACGCTCTCTTCCCCGTCTTCGTGCGACTGCCCCTCCGCCTCCATCTTCTTCATCTTCGATATGACTTTATCTGCGCGATTGAAGATCCCACCTGTGGGAGCTCCGCAGGCCGCGCATTTCGGTGTCTTTGCAAATCGCTTGATTGCGCAAGACGAGCAGAAGTAGTGACCGCATCGAGTGACGATCGGGTCTGTAAAGGGATGGCGTCCAATGAGACAGGCAAATGGAATGCCATCGTCCGAATCAGTGTCCGATGCATCTTCTGCTTGCTTCTGAGGGTTGGCGGCCAGTTTATCCAGTTGCCATCCGGCGAGGTCTATCGTCGTGGTTAGGCATCAGCTTATGCATGACGAGGCACGGTAAGACGCACATGTTCCTCGATCGTGCAAGAATTTACACGTATCTCCGAAGCCGCAGAAACCAGTTTCTGATGAAGAACCGTCTGTCAGAACGCGTTCTCCGAGGGAAAGGAAAGGGGGTAGGCACACCTTTGTAGTCCTTACACACGTCTGGCTGATAATCCACGATGGTAACGGTACGAATCGTACTATTATTACTGCGCACGGGTCCTGTACGCATCGACTTGGGGACTTCCTGACTCTTTTTTATATGCGACTTGTACGACTTTTGTCCGTGGTACAGGCCGTCGTCAGGCACATCCTCTTCTTCAACCTCGACCCTCCTGGCGCGTTTTGCCAACATCTCCTCGGCCTCGTCGCCTTCCAGAATCTCTAACGCCTTGTTTATGTGTCCACCGGTGGATGTCCAATTAATGCCAGGTCCAGCTCGTGTGTTCCCGTCGACCTCGACCTCATCAAGGTCATCTGTGCGGCGTTGGGAGGAGATTCGTTTAGTTCCGGCGCTGAGGAGGTTCCCTCCAAGTTTACGGGACGGGAGGACTACCTGTGACTTGGACGATGAAGCAGATAGTACTACATCTGCAACAGGTGGAGAAGGGGTGCGCTGCTGCCGTGTCGTGGTAGGTCTGGCTCTCTTTTTCTTAAAAAATGGTACAGGGACTGCCTCTGTTGTTGAAGCCATAGTGGAAGGGTGTAAGGTTATTATATAATCTCCAAGTTGTTGTTTAATTAATTTTTCTTCCAGTGTCTTCGTCATCATACACGTGATCATGAAATTTTCTAAGCGGTCAGCGTCTAGCGGGTTGACCCACATGGACCATCTTATCTCTCAGTCATCATCGTGGTCGTTACGTGAACCTTTCGTGTTCTGACAAAAACAAGGAAACACACCATCCCCCCCCCATTCTCGGCCCATTAGGCCATATTTCACCAGTATCACACAATATGAGCCCTACCAATCTTCAGGGACTCAATCTCGTGCAGGCTGCACAGCCCTCCGACTCATACTTTAACGACTCACAAGACCTTCTCAATCTTTCCCAATTTCCCGAGCTCAACGCCCAACTTGACATATGGACGAATCTGGCTTTCGACTCGGACGAGCCTCTTGTCCATCGCAATGACAAGAAGCCAAGCGGGGAAGCAGGGGAATCGCCTCATTCAGTGGAGGATGATGAAGACGATGACCCTGATGATGGTCAGCCAGCGCAGGCGGACAATCATGACAACGTAGTAGTGGGTGATCCTGTCCCCACCGAACCTACCGAACCCCGCACGGCCCCACGTCCTCTGAATGCGTTCGACATTGGCAGTCTCTTGGCCGGTTTTGGCGTCGACCCATTTGCGGTGCCTCCTATGCGGTCGACATCCACTGCACCGTCTCTTGCCCAGATTCTGTCATTATACCCACAGACTGCTCATCCTCCCCCACTTGTGCCTGCTCCCGCAGAACCTGCCCCCCAGCAAGGAGCCAAGGCCCGCAGAACATCTGTGTCGAAGGGTACAAGTGACCGTGCGAACGACAGTGCCTCTCCT
>QLOS01000313.1:0-31107 GCA_003313725.1 Russula sp. MG48 | reverse complement strand
TCTTGCTAGGGACTGAAGAAGCACAGCAGTGCAGAAAGCCAGACCAGCCACTGTCTTTCCCTTAATTGGGTGAGTGTCAGGTTGAAGCATTTTTTTGTACTCTTTTTTCTTCTTTATTAGTCCCTTTTTGTCCTTTCTTTCCTTTTTAGGAAACCTCTACTTTGCCTTTGTTATTGTAGCACTAGCCTAGGGTTGTATTTATTTTTTACTACTCTACCCTAACCCCAACCCTACCCCCAACCTAAACAATTAAAACTCCTCTTTCACCCCAATAAATCTGCCCCAACAGATCTATATCTATAGATAGAACAGCCCCTGTTGAGGATCACTAATTAAAAAGGGTCCAATTGATCATTAGTGCTAAATTAGCACAAACCTTACTTCCCCTGTTTCACACTAAATTAGTGTGGTGCTAAAATACCACAAACTTTACTTCCCCTGTTTCACACTAAACTAGTGTGCTGCTAAAATAGCACAAACTCTATTTCCCCTGTTTCAGATCATCAGATCTCATTATAAATCACATTACAAATCACCTCTCCAGGTCATATATAAACCCTCCCTTCATGGGCCAAACTAAATAACAGGACCAAGTGTCTTTTCTCCTCTACCTCTACACCTTCCTATCTCCTTGCTAGGGATTAAAGAAGCACAGTAGTGCAGAAAATCAGCTAGCCACTATTTTTCCCTTTTTAGGGTGAGTGTCACTAGCCAGCATATTTTTTGCTTTTCTTTTTCTTTTTTATGTCCCTTTTTGTCCTTTTATCCCCCCTTTATTAGGGGGCCTTTTACACTTTGCCTTTTTCATAGTAGCACTAGCCTAGAGTGGTATTCCCTTCTATTCTTCCCACCTTTCCAATTGGAAATAGCCTTCTAGTCATTAACTAGAATAAGCATGTTCACTTTAAAGCCTTTAACAGGGCATGTAATACATAATTTAAGCAGCTATTAATCAGTTCTTGTGGCTTCAGGTTCTCAAGGCATCTTAAGCTTTGAAACTCCTCCTCTAGCCAAACTTCCTTAGAGGCCTCTAGTCATGTTGTTTTAAAGCTCAAAGCATATCTCTATTACTTTGACCTCTATAGTAATAGAGAGCTAGGCCCCAAGCTAGTTTACAAGATGTCTATGAATGTTTTCACACCACCATTTGGGCTATCACAAGATGTTTACACCATGCAGCTTCTCAATGTTAACCACTATGAGAAACTAAGTGAGAATAACCTTTGAAGGATTATTTTTAGAAAGGTACATAACCTTCTTAAGGCACAGAAATTGATGAACTAATATTCTTTCCAAGATTGTTAAACACCTTGATGGTCAAAAGATCCAATTTAGCTCTATCAACTTCATTTGCTTCCACTGGGTAAAGCAGGATGCAAATAGTGCCCTAAAGACTATTACCTCCTATTTCACAATTTGGGTTAGAGTCCTGCCCAACACTATCACTGGCAACATAGCATTTGATTCTTCTTAAGAAATTCTCTAACTCCTCAATCACTACAACATTTATGATATTAATGTTATATATCACAAGTCAACTGCCCAGTTTCTCACTGGTAGTCCATTGTGAGCACCTATCAACAATCTTAGTCCTCTTAAGAATGTTGCTAATTGAAGCACCACCTGCTATGCCATGCACAGGGTGCATCACAAGATCTCAAGTCAAGATGTGGGCCCTCAACTCAAAGATAAACTATTCAAGTCAAGCACTTAAGCTGCAACTTAGAGTACTTGAAAACAATAGAGTAGAGGGTGAAAGGGGAACTTTCTCATTGCTACAAAGTCCCACTAATAGCTCCTTTGAGACATGTGCAAAAGAGATAAGATCAAGCATCAAGTAGGAGAGATAAGATTGCAATCAAACTGATATCACAATCTGGAAGGCAAGTGTGCATAAAGAAGTTAAGCTAAAGCTTAGGAAGTAAGTCCTAAGCTTCTCCTGTCATGGCTACAAGGGGCTGTGGCTTGAAGTGAGCACGTGATCATGGGAAACTCCAAGATGCCCAAGCACTTGGTTCCAGTAGGTTGACCTTAAGTCTTCATTTGGACACTTTGCCAAAGTCTTGTAATTCATGCTGTGTAAACTACTTCTTGAATAGGAAGGCAATGCTTATGTAAACTTGAAGCATCCTCCTAAGTTGTTCTGTGTGATGCAAGTGTTATACAGTTAACTCTCGTATAAGGCATATACTTAAGAAGGGCATACTGTTAGGCTCAAGCATGGCCTACTGCACAATATGTGCATCTGGTGATATCTTTGGCTTAATCTAGCCCAAGCCTAGGCTTTTGGGAGACTCTAAAGGGCCTGAAACACATAGGCAAAGTGTGGTTCACAAGTGCACAAGTGCAGGTAATGCATGAGTGTAAAAGGACAGTTCTTCTTGGCAAAGAGGTACTAGGGCTGAGTGGACTAGTACCTGCTGAGCCAAGAGGGATAGTAAAGGCTAGAGGTTGCACAAGGAAAGTTCCAGGAGAGACTCTAGCTTCAGAACAGGGAGAACTTGCTTGATTGCTCAAGAAGTCAAGTCTGAGGTACATAGAGACAAGATGACAACCTATAAGTACTCAGGAGGGTCAAGGGTAGGTAAGGATGTGTCATAGGTAAGGTATGAGGTCACTGGTAAGGGTAGAGGGTATGATATAGAGAATGCATCATACGTACAGGGCACAAGGCACTAGAAGCATAGTTAGTCAGCATAGAGTGGCCTAGGGCTAAGGGGTGTAGGGTAAGGGTATAGGGGAGCAGAAAAGTAGTCAGTAACAGTCCAGACTGTAACAACAGTCAGGTATTTCACAATGCTTTGGGGAACTAAAGGATTGCTTGAAATCTCATCCCAAAGCCTGTCAAACTTAGCCATTTCATCAGTTTTCACCCAGGCCTTGATCTTATCCCACAGTGCCAGGAATTCATTTGTGATAAAATGGGATTGCATCACATGCAGCACATGCCATGTGCACAAGAGCGTTTTGCTCTCCAGATATACAATTTGAATAGTGGCAATCTAGGCCTAATCACGATTAGTCATAATTACTATAGGCTAGACCACTGGGCTCACTTCTTTTACCCAATCAAGGAAGAATGCAATGGAATTGGTCATTGCATTTGATGTTAGCATCTAGGCAACTGGAATGCCTATTCAGGAAAATAAGCAATGTCCAAATTTGTCCTAATTACTACTTACTGTGGCCCCAACAATCTCTAGCGATAATTGTAAATAGGAGCAGATCTTCATATTGAGTAACATTATGGGTTGCATCAATTTTGATGAAACCATGGCCAAGGTGCTAGAAAGCATCCAATTGAAAACTGGTCTGAATGCATAGGACAAGTGCATCTCACTGCAATCTTGATTCTGGGGGAGGAGGATTGAGCTTATCTTTGTAAAATGCAAATACATTTAGGGTGTGACATGGGTTTTGGCTGATTTACTTTCCCATGGTCCCTGGAAGGTCAAGTTTTGGACAAAATTCTTAGTTGAGTGAAACTGATAGAGAATTGATTGAGCTATATCTTCACCAAATCTCAACTGATTTGGATGATTATTGATGTGTTAGGAAGCAAAAAACTGTGGAAAATCGTGTAGTTTCTCAACCCATACAGTTTTTCATGTTGTTTTGCTTCCTGACACACCAATAATCATCCAAATTGGTTAAGATTTGGTGAAGATATAGCTCAATCAATTCTCTATCAGTTTCACTCCTCAACTAAGAATTTTGTCCAAATTTGACCTTCCAGGGACTGTGGGAAAGAAAAAGGGGCCAAAACCTGTGTCACACCCTAAATACATTTTCCTCTTTGAGTTTATCTACCCAAAGCTTTGACAAGATCACATCTTCTAGGTGCAATCTAATCTTCTCTTCCTCAAGGGTGTGAGCCTGTTGGCTGACATCACTAAGCTTGACAAATCTGTCCCAGCTGCCATTAGGTGCTGAATCATGAATGGTGTGTACCTATGATGAACGATATCAGATATCAGATCTAAATGGAGAGCTCATTTACATACAATCTCTCAAGGATCTATCATCAGCATCAACATATTTCTGATCTGCTCCTGGGCAGCACATGACATGCAAATATGGGTGATATTGTGTCACACCCACCGAGTGAGCGTACCTCCACAGGCGAAGGAGGGGGCGTAGGTGACATTGGTGACTGAGGCCTTGATGGTAAGAGGTCTGTGTACCTCTCACGTGCAGGCGTACTCTTGTGACGTCTGATACTGAGCTTTCCCTTGCCTTTGAGCATACACTAGCGCTCTGCAAAGGGATGCACGAAGTCTGGCAATCGACCAGATGTTACGGCTCGACGGGCCGGTAGCACGACTTGTGCGATGCGAGACTATGTGCGAGACGCATCACGTGAGTATGATGCAAGAGCACGTGCCTATGTGAGAGTGACTGGGTGCAAGTGGTCTGAGCATGAAGGTAGCGAGTTCCTTCCCACATGATCGTGGGGATGACGAGTGTCTTGGAGTAGACGCGAAGTAGATAGGCGTCTAGATAAGGGTGATATCTAGGGACGCAATCCAGAGCTGAGTCTTGCAGCGACTCAGAGAGGTGTGTGAGACGAAGCGAGTTCTTACTGCTCTCAGAGGGCTAGACCACGTCTGAGAGAGAAAGCGAGGTGAGGAGTTCAAGACTTTAGTCGATTGCGAAACTAAGTCAAGCTTAGGGCTTAACTGGCGTAAACTAGAGCCCTTATATAGGCTTTTATAGGGGAGGTCACGTGCTACTGTCATCTGAGTCACAACAGCGATGCGGTACAGCCTAGATGTGACATAGGGTCACATCTGTGAGTCATCGTAAGCATCAGCCAATAGCGTAAATAAAGCACACAGTCGAGAGCTGTGCTGTATCAGTATCAGTCACAAGTAACGCAGGGCAGTATCGTATGAGTGCAGCCTGGTCACAGGCTGCGCTGCCAAGCTGGATCACATCAGTCAATGCAGGAGTCATCGTAGGTAAAAATAGATAGTCCAGGCCGTACCAAGCATACCAGAGATCGTAACAGTACGCCCCCTCCTAAGGGGAAGTGTCTGCCACGACACTCAAGCAGGAGGTGGGACGCGTGCGTGCTGGAGTGGGACGATGCAGCGAGGAGGAGAGACTTGCCTCGGACGAGTCCACGGAGTGATTCGCATGGGCAGTGCGGCGACAACGTCAGTCTGGTGGGTGGCAGGGCGGCCACGCAGGTAGTAGTCAAGGGGTGGCATGACGGGTCGTGCCAGTATCTGGTCCAACTTCGGACCGATGCGTGACATGACGGCGGCCTCATAGAGGCACAGCTTGATGAGCCGCAGCTTGTCCCACAGCTCATGGCTGTGGCACACAAGGGTGGTGTCCTGCTCCAGCTGAGCAGCAGAGTAGTCGTTGCGGTTCGCAGGTAAGCGTGTGAGGTGGGCGTACTCGACGGCGAGTTGGTGGTGGAGAGCGTGAATACCGACGCGGTATCTATGGACGTCAGCCATCAGTCCCAGATCCCTGAGGTCCTTGATCAGCTTGTCAAGGTGTCAGCGATGCGGATGATTCCCGTTGAGGGGCATGAGGTCCCAGTCATCTATGGCGGGGAGGTGTTTGTCATCGTGTGGCTTGGCATTAGTGTATGGCAGGGGTAACCCTGGGGTATTTTTTTGCTACCCTTACCCCTACCCCTGAAAACCCTTACCCTTGAGTAGGGGTAAGGGTTTTGGAGGGTAAGGGTAAGGGTAGAGCAAGGGTTTAGGGTACCCCAGGGTATGGGGGGTATGATGCAAGGGTTTACTTGATATAGTGTTTCTCTGTTATCTACACAATATTTTCAAGGGTTATTTATTATACTGGTATTGAACACTTTCTATTACACCCAAATCCTATGTGTTTCAATGTCAGTTGGCATCAAGATCAACCTGTTACACATGAGTCCCTTAAGAATTGAAACTCAATGCAATGGGGTTTCCCCTTGGTGTGCCCATAAAAGTATGTGAAAGGTATGAAGGTTCAAACCCTTATACCCTTCTCAAGGGTAAGGGTTTGTGAAGGGTTTGAGAGTTCATACCCTTACCCTTAAGGTAGGGGACACCAGGAACCAACTAGGGTTATGTAAGCAAAAATGTGCACAACACACTCCCTCCTGCTCCTCAATCTCCTCCTTCCTCAAGCTCAATTTCACAAATCTATTCTAATAGAAATGTACCTAAGAAGCAGTTCTGTCAGTCTATCAAAACAGAATTTTATAAAATTGTGTTGTTGCAAAGTAGTTAGGGACACAATCATAAATATTGGAACCCTTCCTAAACTTGTTAGAGAGTGATTTTGATGCATTCCAGCCACTTTTGATGAAATTGACCACCTGACTTTGCACCAATCACGTGATACAAGCGCCCATAAGCGCCCATCCCTCACGTCTCAGTCCTGTGACTGTGACTGTGACCTCCAAAAGTGATATAAGGCTTTATGCCTCATATCCATTTCTCATGTTTGGAGCCTCTCTGTGTAATATCATTGCCATTCCTTATGAATGGCAAGTCTGTCTTATGTAGTATGGCTATTTTTAGCCATGATGCAGCTGCAGTTTCACCCTACCCACCATCATAAGCATTGCCCCCCCCAGATTTGCACCAGAACCCTAACCCTAGGTCTGATTACATAACCCTAGTTGGTTCCTAGTGTCCCCTACCTTACCCTCACATACCCTTGGCCCAAACCCCCAGGGTTTGTTAAACCCTTGCCATTCACTACAAGTTGGCGTAGAGCGGTTCAGCGAAAATGGGCGAGTTGGTCATGAGTCGCCCTAGAATGATGGGCTCATCGAAGTGTGGGAAGTGCGTGTAGTATGTGGCGGGGATGAGGCGGTTGTTGTGATCGGGCACAAGGATAATGTTCCGGTCACCTGGGTTGTCGTCAAGTCTATGCCAGCGCAGGAAATAACCATCGTAGCCGATGGTGTTGGCAGGTTGTCCATAGCCCAATGCTGGAGCGCTGGTACCGACGATGGGGACTCCTCCTCCTTGACTGAGGGCAGCAGCGGTGACATTTGTGTAGCTGCAGATCGGTGTAGGGGTTGTGTGGGTGGCCTGCTGGCCCATGCTTGGGGTGGTAACGGCGGGATCCCTAGGGACTGCGCCCGGCTGCTGTGATTAGTCGCTGAGTACCTGCGACAGTTGTCGATCCCACTGACGGGCTCCAAGTGGCGTGTCCATCGCCAATCTGCACAGGGGCGTTGCACATTCCGCAGAAGTTGTCTGCGCTAAGGGGGTGGTCGGCGTAGTCTGAGTGCAGGCTAGGGACTGGAGAACCTCTGCTAGAAGCCGGTCGGCCTGCCACTCCAGGCTGAGGGCTGACTGAGGAGTCGTGCAGGGGGCTTGTGTCGCTGCCTGAACTCCCACTGGTCTCATCGCTGTCGACAATGGTGAGTATGCGGGCGGAGAAGGGGACCTGTATGGCGCGGGCGCCACTGTCATTCTGAGGGCCGGTCGTCGTCACAGGGGTTGTGCTGGTAGGGCTGCTGCTGCCTTCCTGTTACGCCATCCCTTGCCATCTGTAGTCAAAAGCCAGACCGGTCCGCAGTACCACCCGGACCGCCGTGCCGCCCGGGCCGCCGGCCCATCGCCCCGAGTTTCCAGAGCAAGCCCTTGGTGTAGAGCATTCTGCCAAGAGGATACTGGACTTTGCCATGACAGAGATCTCCGGCAGAGATCTCCATAGATGCCTTGTGACTCATACTGACTCGCCAGTGGCTGATGGAGTATGACTCCACAGTCTAGACCACCCCGCCCCACCTTCACCTAATGCCAGGGATTCCCCTAGGGATTCCCCTTAGTGCCACTTCTATTCTTAGCTTATGACTCGCCTTTGCCACCTCACTCCGCCTTGCCCCACTATGCCTAGACCCACGCTCCACCCTATGTGGAGTAGTACGATACAGCCTCGCGCTCCACTCTGTGGAGCTACTATACTTAGAACCAGTGCCAGCCTGTGTCGCCCGAGAGATCCTTACCATACATAGAAGAGCCCTCATGTATATAAGGTAGCCTGCTGAGATGGAGACGCCCCATCTCAGACTTAGTACAATATCCATACTAGTCTTGCCACTGCCAGTCTGCCAGATCCCCTTGAGTATTGCCAAGCCTCTTGGGTTACTCCTGCTTCCCTCTCCACGCCGCTTAGAGTCTGCTGTAAAGACTCTACTTTATCTCATGTCCACTTAGGGAGCCACATCGGTAGTCCCTCTGTCTGACACTTGCCCTGCTATTCACGTGACCAAGTCACATCACGTATCTTACCCCTCGTCTCACGATCACGTAACGTTCAGCTTAGCTCAGTCAACCACGTGCTTGCCCTTGCACGTGCCCCAAAGACCACTTGGCTTGCCTTTGCCTCGTGCTGTGGTAGCCCGGTCTACGCTTCGCCACGAACGACCTGTGGAGTCGTAACACTTCCTCTTGGAGCTGTTGGATTTGTTGTGGGCCATCGGTGGTCATGGAGAGCGTGGAGTAAGCTGGTGGTGGAGATGGGGTGCGAAGAGAGCGAAGTGGTGATGTTCCTGCTGAGCTGAGGGTGGTCCTTATAAGCATTTTCCGAACTGTGGTGGAATTTTCTCGGTGATACTTGAGTACTAATTTTAGCACGTGTTTCAGGTTGCTGCACGGTTCCCATGTGTCTTCTGCTGCGGAGTATCCCTTCCATCTAATGTGATACTGAGGGGTTTTTGCCCTCCCATATAGGCAGTGGTCTAGAATGGCCTCGACCTCGTACTCTGCTTCTCCATTGATGACATCAGGAGGCGGTTCTTTGAAGTTCCGGCCATGTTCAGGGGTTTCTATGTATGGAGTCAATAAATTGGCGTGGAAGACGTCGTGGACTTTTCTGAGTTTCCACTGCGGGGGTATTGCGATTTGGTATACTACTGGGGAGATGACGTTGGTGATGGTGAATGGGCCGTATCGCCTGGCTGCGAGTTTGGCGCTTGGCTGCATAACTTGGATGTTCTTTCCTTCCAGCCAGACTTTCTGTCCTTTCATGAATGGTCTAAATTTGGATCCCTTTCTGTTAGCTACTATGGTCTGAGCATTAGTGATGGCTGTTTGTGCTGCGGTGCGGGCTTCCTTGATGCGATCAAGCCACTCATTGATGGATGGTATTTTCTCGGATCTTTGGGGCTGATGGGCGCGAGGGATGTGTCCCAATAGGAGCTCGAATGGGGCTTTCTTGGTCGTGCTGCTGGGCCATGCGTTATGAGTGTACTGGGCGATAGGTAACAAGGGGGCCCAATCGTTCTGTTGGTGGTTGACATAGATGCGCAAATACTGTTCGAGCCATTGGTTTGTCCTTTCGGATTGACCATCTGTCTGCAGGTGGTAGGCTGTGCTGATGTTTTGCGAGATCCCAAGGATTTTGCATAGCTCTTTGGGGAAGTGTGACGCGAAATGTGTCCTGCGGTTGCTGATGATCTTTCGGGGCATGCCGTGATGCGAGAATACGTTCTTGGCATAGAGTGCGGCTATCTCCGGGGCGGTGTTGGTCTTGTTGCAGGGAATAAAAATAGCTGCCTTGGAGCAATCATGATCTGTGACGGTGAGGATCGAGTCGAAACCCTGTGACTTAGGGAGCTTAACAATGAGGTCTAGAGCCACTGTCTCAAATGGTAGGGCTGTGGCGTTCGTGGTAATGGGTACAATGGGCGGTGCTGGCTTGGTCGTGTTGGCTTTCGTGGCTTGGCAGGTGGCACATCCTTTGACATAGGCGAGGACTGTCTGTTTCATATTGGGCCACCAGTAGTTTTGTGTGATCATTAGGCATGTTTTGAGGATTCCTGGGTGGCCGGCGGTCTGTGAGTCATGGTGAAGGGAAATTACTCCCCTCCTAAGGCTGTTGTCTGCCATGACAACTAGGCGACTGCCATGCCACCAAGCACCACTGGGCCAGCGCTCCAAGGGGTAGGTTTTTGCCCACGCACTGAGGATGGTGTCGTGATCTTTCTGCTTGGTCATGACATTGTCTTCCATGTCCACTGCTTCTGTGGCGTTGGTGAAGAGCTGGTCGGGGAGTGCTATGACGTCTTTGTTGTCTGAGCTGGCATCGTTGAAGTCCGGTCATCGTGATAGGGCATCAGCCCTGTTGCTTGCACCTGGTCGGTGGATGAGGGTGACGTCATAGTCACTGAGGGTCAGTATGTAGTGCGCTATGTGCCTATTGATTTTCTGGGGTGAGCGATAATACTGGAGGTTTTTGTGGTCAGTGATGACCATGACTTGGTGCTGCGTGCCCATGAGGAGATGGTGCCAGTGTTCTAGGCCTCGCACAATAGCAAGGAACTCTCAGTCCCATATGGGGTAATTGCACTCTGCGGGGGTGAAGGTTTTCGAGTCATAGCCCACTGGGTGTCGTCTGCCCTGGGCATCGCATTGGTATAGGATGGCGCCTGTCGCGTTCTGAGAGGCATCCACTTCTAGCTCATAGGGGCATGCTGGGCTAGGCTGCCAGAGGACTGGGTTGCTGGTGACGATGTTGATGAGCTTGTCAACAGCTTTCATGCATTCATCTGTCCATATGAATGGCATGCCTTTCTTTAGTAGGTTAGTGAGTGGCCTAGCGATCTCTGTGAAGCCGGGGATGAAGGGCCTCTGGTAACCGAGTACCCCTAGTGTCAATCGGAGCTCCTTGACACTCTTGAGAACTCTAGGCCATTCCTTGATTCCCGCAAGTTTACTGGATTCTATGCGAAGGGATTCTCCGTCAATGATCAGTCCGAGGTATTCAACGCGGTTCTGTTTGAAGAGACACTTCTGCGGTTTGAGGAAGAATGACTCTGCTTCGAAGAGGTCCAGGAGTTTGTGGACTATGCGTCGATGTAGTTCGAGGTCCAGTGGCGTGGCGATGAGGATGTCGTCCATATAGACGAAGACCATCCTTGGGTATTTCAGCTTTAACAGTCGTAGGAGTCGGTCCATGACCCGCTGGAAGGTGCTCAGAGCATTGCATTGCCCGAATAGCATCACCTTTGGTTCAAAAAGTCCCTGTGGCATTTTGAACGCCGCCTTCCATTGGTCTCCCTCTTTGATGCAGACATTATGATATCCCCACCGAATGTTGAATTTGGTAAACAAGGCTCATCCTTCAAGATTCCTGGTTAGTATAGAGATGTCTGGGAGCGGGTACACATCTCAGATTGTCCAGCTGTTGAGCATGCGGTAGTCCTGTACTGGTCTTAGCGAGCCATCCTTCTTTTTGATGTAGAAGAAGGGTGCTGCATAGGGTGACTTTAACAGCTGAATGTATCCCTTTTCTAGGTGTTCTTGAATCCATTTATCTGTGGCTAGCATCTCTTGTGGGTTGAGGGGATAGACCTTGCAGTCCAGGGTTGTTGGCGCGTTCAGTTTTAGGGTGATAGCATGGTTATCTTCTCATGCTGGCAGGAAGCGCTAGGCCTCTTCTTCAGAGAATACGCACCAGTGTCGCTGGTACTCTGGAGGTATATCTTGTGCTGCGGGAGCGGTGTGTTGTTGGTGGGCCTTGATAGCCCACTCCTGTGCTATGTTGGTGCGTAGTGCTTCAAAGTCCGGTCCAGTCCGGTTATTTTTCCTTTTTTGGCATAACTGGGACCAGGACTGGTCCAAGAATTCAAGAAAATTTGCTGTGACCGGACTGGACTGCATAGAACCAGTTATATGTGGTCTGGTCCAGTCTTGTAACTGGTCTCAACTGGTTTTTTCTAGTAGCCTCACATAACCGGTTAGGACTGGTCTGGATGTGGTTTGGACCAGTCTTTAGTGCATACCCTTGTGCATTTATTCTCTCATTCTCACAAATTGAAGTTAAATCATTTTCATACAAATATAATCTACACATGCTACACTAGAGTAATCTATTTAATGTAATATAGTTGATGAAACAACATGTAAGCGAGAGGGGGATCAGGGTGGTGATGCGCGCCTTGGCATGCATGCTGCACCTGTGCGCATGGACTCGCTGGCTGGACAGGGTGGTGACGGTGGAGACGCGTGCCTCGGCATGCACGCTGCGCCTGTGCGCATGTCGCAGGCCAGACGGGGTGACGGTGGTGGTAATGCATGCCTCGGCATGCACGCTGTGCCTGTGTGCGTCGCAGGCCAGACAGGGTGGTGACGGTGGAGACGTGTGCCTTGGCATGCGTGCTGCACCCGTGCACATGTCGCAGGCCAGACGGGGTGACGGTGGTGGTGATGCACGCCTTGGCATGCGTGCTGCACCTGTGAGCGTCGCAGGCCAGATGGGGTGGTGATGATGGTGGTGCCACGTGCCTCGGCATGCGTGCTGCGCCCATGCACATGGTCTCGCAGGCGAGTGCGGGGCAATGGGGACGGTGGCGTCCGCGTCGAACCACGTCAGCGTTGTCTGCTTTTCCTGCAGCCGGCATTCCACCTCGTCATGCTCCGCCTGTGAATGTGAATGTTGCATGGTTAGTAACGTGGGGCCACAGTTCTGGAGAGTTCAGCCGTACTTCACCCTTTGTGACTTTGTCCGCAAGTGACTTGAGCTCCCCGCGCATCTTGTCGATCCCTGTCGAGGCATTGGCGAGCACAGGGCGATGGAGACAGCGGCGTCTACCTGCGGTTGTGACGGTGGGTGACGGTAGCGGAACAGGGTGGTGGTGGTGATGGTGATGCGGGCCTTAGCATGCATGCTGCGCCCATGCGAATGGACTCG
This sequence comes from Russula sp. MG48, assembly GCA_003313725.1. Classification (NCBI taxonomy): domain Eukaryota; kingdom Fungi; phylum Basidiomycota; class Agaricomycetes; order Russulales; family Russulaceae; genus Russula; species Russula sp. MG48. Next base: position 18,444 of record QLOS01000313.1, on the reverse strand, counting down.
CAGGCGAGCGTGGGGCGGTGGAGATGGCGTCGTCTACCTGCGGTTGTGAATTGTGATGATGGGTGATGGTGGCAGAACGGGGTGGTGATGGTGGTGGTGTCGCCGCCTCGAAATGCGCGATGCGCCTGTGCGGATGGACTCGCAGGCGAGCGTGGGGCAGTGAAGACGGCAGCGTCTACCTGCGACTGTGATGGTGGGTGACAATGGTGCGCCCGTGCGGATGGACCCGCAGGGCAAGTATGCCGTGCTCGCACGGGGCGATGGAGGCGGCGGCGGTGACGATGGTGGAATGGTGGCAGTCAGGGGGGTGCTGGCGGTGACGTGGCGGCAGGGCATCGTCATGAAAGACAGAAACCACCCCAAGCTCGTGGTTGTGAGCAAGAGGGGGTGGCAGTGATGTGGCTGCAGCGGCGAGAAGAAGTAATGTACACCCCAGGCTCGCATTGGTGAGCGAGGGGGGTGTTGATGACGTGGCAGCTGGACGTTGTCAGTGTACCTGTGAGAGAGCAATTGTTAGTTACGAGGAATTATACGAACAAGGCAAAAAGGCAACATACAAAAGACAACATGCTCAAGCGTGCTGTCAGGTGTGGTGAGAAAAGTGGGCGAGATGATGGTGTATGTGCACGAGGATGTGGATGAGACAATTGTGCTTAACGAGAAATTGGATGAAATGACAGAGTATGTATACGAGGATGTAGATGAGACAGAAGCCAACTCACCAGATGATTTTGCTGTTTAGGCCGCGAGTGTGAATTGGACGAAATAACAGAGAGGACGAGGACATGGATGAGATGAAAGCATGAAATTGGACGAAACGACAGAGTATGTGTATGAGGACGTAGATGAGGCTGAAGCCCAGTTACCAGATGAACCATCGGTGGTGCTTGATGAGGATGTGAAATTGGACGAGATGACATGGATGCGATGAGAGTGTGAAATGAGTTGGACGAAATGACAGAGGATGTGTACGAGGACGTAGATGAGACAGAGGCCCAGTCACTGGATGATCCATCAGTTTGAAGGCTGGAATGTCAGTTACTATAGGGAGGGCGAGTCATTTTGTTCATACACCTCGATGCAGTGCCATACCCTGGACGGTGTATCAAGGAAAGCCATTATATTGTGATCAAGAGGGCAGTGTAACGAATAATAGTTTACGGTAACCACAAAACAGTGCGGATTGGATCTGTAAAACGGGACACACTGGCACACGCTATAGCTATAGCCACAACTCTAATTACCGATGCTCTCGAAAGTGGCCCCTCCAGTTCCATCAAACTCTGCACTATTATCGGCTTCAAATAACTCGCAATATCCTCCCATGTCCACCTCCTCGACAAGCCTTGAGTTCCAAGCTGCAAGATCAGCAATATTGTTTCGCCATGCGAACTTCATAATTTGTAGTTCCTCAAATCGCATCGCACCCAAAGAAGCACGGCGATTATTGGCTACCTGCTTGCTTGCAGAAAAGAGATGTTCACAGGGGACTGAGGATGCTTGGCAAGGGAGGGTGTCAAGAGCGATGAGGGCGAGCGTTGGGTAAATTTGAGCATGGTTCTATTGATAGGGTTAGCATGTTAATGAGATGCGAGGAAATGAACTGAATATACCTGCCACCATTCAACAATGTCAGTATCCTTTGTAACATCTGCGGGTATGTCCTTCAGGTAGCAATGCAACTCTGAGCCCCACCCTTCATCATGGTCCTGGGTGATGCGCTTGCGTCAATATCGGTCGTAGTCAGATATTAGGGACGTTGATCCCAAGGTTTCTTCATCGGTCTCAGGTGTAGCAACTGATTCAGCACTTGGTCGTCGTCTGTAATAATCCTCCATCTGATGTGCTATGGATTCAGTCACCCTTCATGTTATGCTCCCGCTTCACTGTACGCTCTATTTCTTTTCATTTTCATTGCCTACTGCTCTCTGTGCTTCGCCTATGGACTGCCGGGCCCCTATGGCCCGTGACTCCGCTCGCACCTTCCTATCTCGCTCCATGTACTTACCACCCGGCCTGACAGGCCACCGGGACCGGCGCGCAGCCACTAGCGCTACATTTGCACGCCTCTGCGCATGCGCTGCCTTGGCACCTAGTGACTCATGTACTACGATGACTCCTACTGACTCCCTGTGACTCTGTACTAGTAGCAGTGTCCTAGGGACACCATGACTCGTCCTGACTCCCTATGAGTCATTCCTACATGTACTTATATTGCATTGTATGCCTAGGACAGACCCTAAGTCTGTTCTCTTGTAATCTCAGCCAGTTAGTCGCTCCCTCCTCAGTTTGTGAACCATCGTTCCTCTGGTCAATTGCCAGACTTCACTCACCCCTTGCGGAGCACTAGTATATGCTCAAAGGCAAGGGAAAGCTCTCCCTTAGACGTCACAAGAGTACGCCTGTGCGTGATAGGTATACAGACCTTCTGCCTTCGCGTCCTCAGTCACCAGCTTCACCTACGCCCCCTCCTTCGCCTGTGGAGGTACGCTCACTCGGTGGGTGTGACATTAGAACAGACTTATCCAGTCAGCCAGAGGCCCCTGGCCCAAGTACCATCGTGGAGTCACCAGTAGACCACAAGTTTAAGCCGTTCACAGTTACAATCTGTGTGGAGGATGATAAGAAGGAAGACCAGCGAGTCCTCTTCCTCCAAGAAGGATACGAGTCACCACAACACTTTGAAGGAACGATCCCATGGACAGGGCACTACTTCCTCGCCATCCTCAAAGGACAGTCCAAGATCGCAGCATACCCAATACACCACGTAGCAGGTGTCTGGTACGAAGTTGCATACGACAGCAAGACTAACAAACACTTCGCTTACGCGAACGCCAAGACACACTTCCCATTACTAGGAGAGCCACAAGACCCACAAGACCCAGGGGACGACACCACTGCCTTCACAACTGATATTGGAGGAGCACTGGAAGGTGCAGCACGACAAGAAGTCAGAGATCCAAGCCCAATCGAAGAAGAACGAGACACAGTGCAAGTTATGAGCACCCACACCATTGCCCCACCGCGTTTCACCCTGGCAGCTGGCCAGACGTACGCGGACATTGCCAGAGTTAATCCATTCGCCCCTGCAGAGCCCCGCACAGATCCACCTCGCGGAGGAGGCAGAGGACCACCAGGAGGGGGCGGAGGTGGAGGACCACCAGGAGGAGGCAGAGGACCACCAGGAGGAGGCGGAGGCTACCCAGGGGGAGGACCACTCGGAGCAGGGCCACCAGGGGGAGAACCACCCGGATTCCCAGGATTTGACCTCGATGCCCCAGCTCCGCAAGGTGCGGACGCGAAACTAGTTGGCCAACCCCCAGAACCCTTCAGAGGCGGTGACGGAGGACAATCGATTGCCCGGCAATGGATGCTGGAGCTTGAGAACTACCACTTCCTGAACAGGAGGTCCGCAGCGATCGCACAAGAAGACAACCGCGTCACACACGCCCTCACCCTGATCAAGGGACCATACATGGACGGTTGGGCACGCCAACGCATGAAATGGCTACAGCAAGTCTCCAGGGGCGTCGTTCAAGACAACCATCCATGGGACTCCTTCAAAACCAGATTCCTCCTCGATTATGCGGATATCTCAGCCCCTCAGAAGGTGCAGCAAGAGCTCATGGGCATCAGGATGAGCCCACAAGAGGGCATCAATAGCTACATCGTCAGGTTCGAAGAGCTCGCAGAGAGAGGGAACCTCGAACCAAACAACCCCGCAGTCGTCTGGTATTTCTGGAAGGGCCTCAACTCCGGACTTCTCAGGGCCTGCCTTAAAGAAAGGCCCATCCCTATGACTTGGGAAGAATGGAAGCACGCTGCATGCACCAACCACGTCCACTGGCAGATCGAACAAGGCATCCTTGCCCAGCAGAAGCAGCAGAACCCCTTCGTAGGAGCCCAGCGGACCCCTCGCCCCTTCTTCCCCTTCCATGCACGGGGCCCTCGCCCCCAGCAACAGACGCAGCACCAGCAGCAACCGCTCCACCCAAGCCAGATGGGACCAGTTCCTATGGAGGTAGACCGTCTCAGGGTCATGCTCAGCGACTCAGAGAAAGCCTGCCTCCAGAAAGAAGGACGCTGCTACCAATGCAAGAAGCAAGGCCACCTCGCACGCCAATGCCCACAAAGGAAGGGCAAAGGAAGCCTCCCTCACGCCGCCAAAGCACAAGCAGCACAGGAGTACAAAGAAGAGGACCCAGGAGACACTGTCACCTCTACCCCGCCAGGAGTAATGGCTCCAGACGAAATCCTCAAAGCAATGGCCGCCCTCAGTGACAAGCAGTATGATAAGATGGGTCAGATGTGGGAGACTCAGGGTTTTCAAAGCGCCTGAATACATTGGCCAGTATTCGGGCAATGTTCTGTCGTGATGTGTACCTACCAAGAATCAAATTGTTGCGTATCCCAGCTCAGTTACACACTGCAACTGCCAAGGCCGAGCTCCCTGTCTTCATTGACAGTGGGGCAACAGAAAACTTTGTCAGCCCAACATTCATTAGAAGGAATAAAATCACCACACTACCCCTCAAACGTCCCAGGAAGCTACGGAACGCAGATGGGAGCAAGAACAGCATCGGGGAACTCACCAGGTTCACTGAACTCGAAATAGTCACCGGCAAGAAAAGCCACATCCATCGCTTTTACATTGCAGAACTGGGAGGGGATGACCTCATACTGGGCTACCCATGGCTTGCATCAGTCAACCCCCGCATTGACTGGACAAAGGGCACCATTGACCAAGATATTGCCCTCCGCACACCAGAAGCATCACTACTCCAACCCACACCTCCAGTACGGGTCGCGGGACTACAGGTCGACATCCCCTCATTCCAACCCCTCCTAGAACCAGGAGATGAACTCATCATGCGTCTCTGCAAGACCACCGTCTCCCAACGCATTGCTGAGGAGGCGCAGCCAAAAGAAAAGAAGACATGGGACCAGATAGTACCAGCTCACTACCACCGCTTCAAGAGGGTCTTCAGCGAACAAGCAGCACAGCGCTTCCCAGAATCACGACCCTGGGACCATGCCATTGACCTCAAGCCTGACGCCCCGGACACCATGGACTGCAAGATCTACCCGCTCAACCCCAGGGAACAGGCCGTGCAACGAGAATTCATCAAGGAGAATGAGGGCCTCGGCTTGATCCGCCCCTCAGACTCCAGGTATGGATTCCCAGTCTTCTACATCAAGAAAAAGAACGGAGACCTGCGCCTGGTCATCGACTATCGAAAGCTCAACGCCGTCACCATTCGCAATTGCTACCCACTACCGCTGATCCCAGAACTAATTGACCGGGTGAGGGGGCATGCACTGTTTACGAAGATGGACATCAGATGGGGCTATAACAACATTCGCATACATGAAGGAGACCAATGGAAGGCAGCCTTCAAGACAAACTTAGGACTATTTGAGCCAATGGTCATGTTCTTCAGCCTCACCAACTCCCCAGCGACCTTCCAGACCATGATGAATCAGATTTTCAAGGAACTCATCGACGGAGGCTATGTTACAGTGTACATGGATGATATCCTCGTGCACACGCCCCTGGACTACCCCCTTCACCGCTGCATCACCGCCCAGGTGCTAGAGATACTCCTTACGCATGACCTCTACCTGTGCCCAGAAAAATGCCTGTTCGAAGCCACAGTGGTGGAATACCTGGGCGTCATCCTGGAAAAGGATCACCTTAGAATGGACCCCATCAAGGTCAAAGCGATCCTGACATGGCCCACGCCAAGGAATGTCCAGGATGTCCGTGCATTTGTAGGATTCTGCCTCTTCTACCGACGCTGGATCCCCAAGTTCAGTGAAGTTGCACGCCCCATGAATGAGCTCACGCACAAGGACGTCCCATGGGAGTGGACAGCGGCGCGACAAGCCGCCTTTGATGAACTAAAGGATTGGGTGGCCTCAGCACCAGTCCTCAGACAACCAGACTTCGCCAGACCATTCTATGTCGACACAGACGCATCACAACACGCCCTAGGAGCAGTTCTGCAGCAAAAGGACGAACAGGGGCATCTACACCCAATTGCATTCCACTCTAAGACCTTCGATGCCACCCAGCACAACTGGGATGTCGCAGATCGAGAGGCCTTTGCAGTCCTGGATGCACTGCGCACATGGAGGGCCTACCTAGCAGGGAGCATGCACAAGGTCATCATACGCATGGACCACCATAACCTACAATACTTCCTGCGACCCCAGAACCTCAATCGCCGCCAGGCCAGGTGGTCACCAGAGCTCCAGGAGTACGATTACCAGCTGGTACACGTCCCAGGCAAACAACATATCCCTGCGGACTTCCTATCACGCCCCCCAGGAGAGAAAGGAGAGCACGACAATGAGAACATCACCCTATTCCCACCAGAACGCGTCGCGGCCCTGCGACTCGCTGCCTTCCCACAAGACTTGGCTGGACGAAGGGAAATCCTCCAACGGTATCATGACCACCCCCTTGCAGGACACCCAGGCGTCAAGAACACGCTCGCGCTCCTGCAGAGGCACTACGAAGGAGGGAAGGAACTCGAACGATTCACAAAGGAATATATGCAAGGATGTGCCAAATGCCAAGAAACCAAAGCACGCACCACACAGCCAAAGGCAGCCCTCTTCCCAATCGACATCCCTGCAGAAGAAGGGCCCTTCCAAAGCATTTCCATGGACCTGATCACAGACCTCCCCCCCTCAGTGGGACACAATGCAATCCTCACCATCGTTGACCAAGGCTGCTCCAAAGCGGCACGATTCCTTCCATGCTCAACCACCATCACGGGAGAGGGAGTAGCTGTACTATATTTCCGCCACATCCTCCCATGGTTTGGACTCCCTAGACGAATTATCTCAGATCGCGACCCCAGATTCACATCACACTTCACGCGCGCACTAGCCCATAGCATACATGCCAAACAGAACATCAGCACCGCCTTTCACCCTAGGACAGATGGACAGAGTGAACGCCCCAATCAACAGGTAGAACAGTACCTGCGCCTCTGGGTTCCAGACCAACAAGACCAGTGGGCATACTACCTCCCCATGGCAGAGTTTGTGTACAACTCTTGGCCACACGATCGCACAAAACTCACTGCACACGAACTACTCTTTGGCTACCAACCTCAATGCACGATTGACAATGACCCCACACACCCTCCAGCAGTGCAGGACCACCTCACACACATTCTAGATGCTAGGAAGCGCGCACAAAGACTCCTGAGCGTGCCACCTAAGACAACAGTACCTCGATTCCAAAAGGAACAAAGAGTCTGGCTAGAAGGACGCCACATCAAAACCTATTATCCCTCTAGTAAGCTGGCGCCCAAACGCTTCAGACCATTCAAAATCACATCTGTCATCTCACCTGTGGCTTACCAACTGGAATTGCCACCATCATGGACGATTCATAATGTGTTTCATGTGGATCTCCTGACGCCCTATCAAGAAACAGACGCCCATGGGCCCAATTACACGTGCCCCCCACCAGATATCATTGAGGGCGCACCAGAATGGGAAGTAGAACGCATTATGGGGGAGTGCCGCTGGGGCAGAAAATGCGAACACCAGTTCCTGATCAAATGGAAGAACTACCCACACGCTGACAACACATGGGAACCAGCCACAGGAGTGCACGCTCCAGACCTCATCAGAGAATTCCATCAGAGAACCAAGACGCATCGGGGCGATGCGAGACCTAAGAGGGGGGTAATACACGGAAGGGAGGGACACGTGCACCTCATTTCCACCCTCACAGACCTGGGAGCACGACCAGACAGGACACAGAAACCTCCAAGTGGACTTTGTGTGCCAGGTCCTTTGTGCACGTCTCCAACAGCATCGTCAGCGGCCGCCGGAAGTTCAGAATTGGTGCCAGACTCGTCGCGCACCTCTACCAGCCACGCGCGTCAAGCAGCATTGTCAGGGTCGCTTCCTCCTACACCAGAATCAGAGTCAGAAACACCGCTTGCCACGATCATTGCCACGTCCAGCAGAGGAAGCCTACCGACGTTCTCGCCCCCCACGCAGCTCCCTGACTATCCTCTCACGCAGCTCCCAGACTACCCTAATAGTAAGCTGCTTAGAAACCCAGCCAGAAAGCTGACGCAGGAAGGTTTCTGGCCTGAAATGGCACGTAACAAGACAGCCTATAAAACCGTGAAGAAACACCCCCAATCTTTCTCTATCTACCCCCATCCATTCCTCGCAGCTGTGGCTTCAATCCACCCTAACATCTTTCGCGCTTCCTCGTCTCCACAACATCTTAATCGTGTCGCTACGCTTGCTGCTGCCCGTCACCCTCGTCGCCCTCATCCTGCTTACATGTCTTCCTCATCTGTGGCATCCTCTGCGCCAGGCTCCCCCATCTATAAGGGGGACTATAGCGAGTTCCTGAGCACAGTAGACCAACCCATCCCCGCCTTGGAACCCCCTCCGGGTTCCCCCATGACAGACATCGAACTCCCCCCTGTGGACACACTAGAGACCCTTGCCGCCAACCCAGACACTACCTCCTACGCTGAGGACTCTCCATACGCACCCCTTGGCCACTCCACCACTACTCACATCCCTGGCCTCCTGCTCACGGACACCATAGGGAACCCAATCCCTGAAAATGAGGAAGAGGGGCCATCCTTTGCTATTGACATGTGTGGGGTCACCACGGGAGAGGAAGTCATCCGCCACCTCAATGCAACGGTGGCGGAGATCATCGACACCCTGGAGGATGAAGACGTACGTGGCACTGTTATTGATGCCATGTTCTCACTCCGCAGCCTCGTGGAAGGAGACTCCGCCCCAGCCATGCCTTCCTGGAACCCAGCTAATGTCCCAGATGAGTGGAGCCCCCTCGTGTCTATCGACGTCGAAGGCATCGCAGAGGGAGCAGAGGAACAGGACCACCCTGGTCACCCCTACCGCCTCAACCACCCCCGCAGCACCTACTACTACCCCCAGAAGATCCAGGATGGATCCGGCGCTTTGGTCACCCCCAAGTACGTCGCCTTCATGTTTGGGGCCAAAGACCCAGTCGTCTTGGCCACCATGGGACGCGGCAGGGTCATATTTACCTACCCCCTCCACGCGCGACCGGCGCCCCACCACGCACTGCACCCACTCCCCCGCCTCACGCAGAGGCAGGTCTCCATCTTCTCAGACGAAGGAGGGGACACTGGCTCCTTCTGGCATCATGTGGACAACGCCCTCAAGGCAGTGGGGGACCCATACCTCATTGGGGAAGTTGAGCGTCTGCGCACAGCAGAAATGGGGATGGACTCCCATGCAATTGACATAGAGACAGAAAAGCGGCGCCTGGCTGAGGCGCAACACCTCCTCAAGTGGCACCAGAGGAGGCTCAACTACTACAAGGACCAGCGCCACCAAAGTGTGGTGCGCCTTTCCAATGCGGATGCCTACAACGTCATCTTCCCCTACCTCACCACTGTCCACACCCCACTGGACACCCCAGATGACCAAGTCCTCTCCTACTGCCCTTCCCCTATGCTGCACGAGGCCCTGGCCAAGGCAGGGCGTGGCAACACACAACGCCCTGAGCCGTGGACCCTCTCCCAGTGCATCTTTGGATGCCCCCCTCCCAGCACACGATCCCTCCTCGAGCGCATCACTCAGGAGGGCTCCCGCCTTGAGCGCGAAGCCGAAGGGGAGTCTATGGCCACAGTGGAGTACGACGCAGATGCCATGGACGCCTATGACTGGACTGACCAAGGTAGCAACTGAGGACAGTCGCGGACTGTAGGAGAGGGGTGATGTTACACTCCCGCTTCACTGTACGCTCTATTTCTTTTCATTTTCATTGCCTACTGCTCTCTGTGCTTCGCCTATGGACTGCCAGGCCCCTACGGCCCGTGACTCCACTCGCACCTTCCTATCTCGCTCCATGTACTTACCACCCGGCCTGATGGGCCACCGGGACCGGCGCGCAGCCACTAGTGCTACATTTGCACGCCTCTGCGCATGCGCTGCCTTGGCACCTAGTGACTCATGTACTACGATGACTCCTACTGACTCCCTGTGACTCTGTACTAGTAGCAGTGTCCTAGGGACACCATGACTCGTCCTGACTCCCTATGAGTCATTCCTACATGTACTTATATCACGTTGTATGCCTAGGACAGACCCTAAGTCTGTTCTCTTGTAATCTCAGCCAGTTAGTCGCTCCCTCCTCAGTTTGTGAACCATCGTTCCTCTGGTCAATTGCCAGACTTCGCTCACCCCTTGCGGAGCACTAGTATATGCTCAAAGGCAAGGGAAAGCTCTCCCTTAGACGTCACAAGAGTACACCTGCGCGTGATAGGTATACAGACCTTCTGCCTTCGCATCCTCAGTCACCAGCTTCGCCTATGCCCCCTCCTTCGCCTGTGGAGGTATGCTCACTTGGTGGGCGTGACACTTCACATGTAGCGATATACGTTGGACTCACCATCTTCTCTATTATCTTCCTTGCTTCATCCTGCCAATCTTTTGCATGCACATTACCCGCTGCACGCTCCCTTGCCTGTTCCTCTGCACCACCCCAAGCCATTTTGATGTAGTCTAGTTTGTAATATGGATGAAGGAACAGTCCAAGTATATAGCCGGGCTTCTCATCGAAGCGTGAATAGTACTTTTGTAACTTTCCTAGTCCCTTGCTGATCGCCTCGCGATAAATGGTGAATCTCCCATCATCACGCTTGGCCTCCCATGCAGTTTGTAACTCCTCTATTGCAGGAAGAGCTCGCCAGAGTGTAGGAAGCCGTTCTGATGAGAAATAGTGTTGGACGTTGTTGGAATCCTATCCGTAAACATTTAGTCTATCATTTGGCAAGGGTACGAGAGGCTACACACCTTTAGTATGTCTCGTGCGTCCTTTATCCGTGCCCAGTCCCTGTCATCGAGTTGGAATGCACTCCAGGGAATCTTTTTTTGAATTCGGCCATTGCAGCGGATGGTTGTAATCGGACCAAAGAGGGAGTCCACGGATTTCAAGAAAAGACTAATTGGCTATGGACATCAGGTAAATCCACAAAAAACTTGAGAGCACTTGAGCATGCTTAAGCATGCTTATAGCTGCTTGAGGGACATTCTAAGCACTGCCAAGTTCAGCCTAATTATGCTTGGCATAAGCAAATGTGCTTGGCATAAGCCAAGTCTTCCCATGAATTTCAACTTGTGGGGCTTATTGTCTGGCTTGTGGGGCTTATTGTCTGGCTTATGAGGCTTATTCCAGACTTGGGCCAAGCATGCACATTTTCTAAGACAATTTCAAGCTGTTTTTAAGGAATGTTCAAGCAAGTTTAAGGAAGTCAAAATTCACATTGTTTACTATTCTATTTTAGATAGGGTACAATGTATAATACAATAAATAATCTTCCTAATTAACATAAAAATATGGAAGTTGTGGGGCATGTCCTTCTGGCGCGGTAGCAGCCGTAGTGACGGGTTGGCGCGGCCGCCGCCATGGCGATGGGATTGGCACAGCCACCGCCACGGTGACGGGGTCAGTGCGGCTGCCGCCACGGTGATGGGGTCGGTGCAGCTGCCGCCACGATGATGGGGTCGGTGCGGCTGCCACCACAGTGATGGGGTCGGTGCGGCTGCTGCCACGGTGATGGGGTCAGTGCGGCTGCTGCCACGGTGACGGGGTCGGTGCAGCTGCCACCACGGTGACGGGGTCAGTGCGGCTACCGCCACAGTGACAGGGTCAGTGCGGCTGCCGCCACGGTGATGGGGTCGGTGCGGCTGCCACCGTGGTGACAGGGTCAGTGTGGCTGCCGCCGCGGTGAATGAGGTTGGTGTGGCTGCTGCCGTGGTGATGGGGTCGGTGCGGCTGCCGCCACGGTGACGGGGTTGGCGCGGCTGCCGCTGCGGTGACGAGGTTGGCATGGCTGCCACCACAGTGACAGGGTTGGCACAGCCGCCGCTGCGGTGATGGTGTTGGCACGGCCACCGCCGCGGTGACGGTGTTGGTGCGGCGGTGGCCATGGTGATGGTGGTGGTGTGGCCACATCCTGGATGGGACGAGGTTGGGCTGGAGGTGGAGCACGCATTCAGCGATGCACCCATGTAGCAGAAATGACACGAACCAAAAAAAAAACATGGCCCCAGCTCGCGCTTGTGAGCGAGAGGGGGGCGACGATGTGGCGGTGGGACATAGGAGAGAAACCACCCCCAGCTCACATTTGTGGGCGAGAGGGGGTGGTGGTGGTGATATGGCAGCGAAACGTCATTAAAGAGGAAGGAAACCACCCCAAGCTCGCATTTACGAGCGAGGGGGGTTGGCAACGTGGCAACAGAGCACCGTGTACCTGCGAGGCTAATTTATTATCAGTTAGTAATGACACAAACGAAACAAAAAAAAAAAAAAAGAAACCCCCTGAGAGGGTGGTGGGATTGAAAGTTGGGGTGTTGGGAAGGGACTGTGAGGAATCGTGTTGAAAAGTCTAAGTCAACTTCTCGCGCTGTCACACTGGACAAGCATACATGTCACATTGTGACATGACCGATCACTGTGGCCAACCGCACTCTTTTCATCACACATCCAAGAGACCTTGCTTGCAGCAAGGTAATGTACTAATTGTCTTTAGGCACCACAAGTGCATAGGGAGGGAAAGGTAAGTAAGGTAGTAGTCCTTATATGCTAACTATGTGTTTCAGGTACTCAACAACCGCTGGCCTGGGCACACACGAACGAGGGCGGCACGAGCAAGAACGAAGGTACATGCAACCATGCTCCTGAACCATCACCGCCATCATGCCTGCAATGCAGACAATCCTTCTCCCTACGTTCCTCCCCCACCCAGGGGAGCAACTTCGCAATGCATTCCCTCCAAACCATGACTCACTGGGGTCCATACTAGGCCTCAGCCTAGCGTACCTCAAGGCCATGCACCCCGCAAAGCTCACTCAACCAGACAAGTCCACACGGGCAACTGCCCACCTTCTAAACCTTTTCCTACATGACCCTCTTGTTCAGTCCCTCCTCCCAAAGGGCACCAATGTTAACACAGCCCCCGTCAAAGAACTCACCGCCCTCCAGATACGCCTCACAAGCCTGGAGAACACGCTTGCCAACCTGGCCAAAGCCACCACTGAGGTCAGGAAGGAACTCAAATCAAAGCCCTCCCCCCCCTCCCAGACAGCCAAGCCCACGACAGCTCCTGTCAAAGGCCCTGCCCCCACCTCCTCATACGCAGCAATGGCTGCCACACCTCAACGCCCCAGCGTTGTGGTGGAGGCTGCTGCCTACACCTGGCCAGACAACCGGAGGCCTGCACCCTCGGATATCTGTGCCACCATCAATGCCGCACTAGAATGCACTAATGCCACCCAGGTCCGAGCGTCTGCCGCAAGGTGGACTGCCAAGGGAAACCTGGTCATATGGGGCAATGCTAACACAACGGCCCAACAGCTCACCACCGCCTTCCCCTATTTCTCTGAGGCCCTGCAACCCTCTCTCTCAGCCCTCGCCGAGTCTGCACCCCAAACCCCGCCGTCTCTATGCCACAATATTAAGTGGTCCAAAGTCCGACTCAATGCCATCCCCACTGGCACATCTGACACAAGAGGAGCTCACACGCCCGACGAGGTGCATCGTGCACTAGTCGCTGAGAACCCAGCCTACGCTGCCCTCAACATCACCCAGAAGCCCTCATGGGTCCGGGACCCTACCACCTACCAGCCTGGCGCCACCTCTTCCCTATCTGTCTCTTTCGAAGACCCAAACGGCACAAGCGCCCAAGCCCTCCTGCATCTCAGAACACTCTATGCCTTCGGGCATGTGATCACTGTCAAACGCTGGAAACAAACACCGCCTAAGCGTGTCCCAAGCACCACCGCCCCACTAACCACACCAACACCAACTTCAAACCCGGGAGTAAACGCCCCAACTGGTGAGGGTTCTCAACTTACACCACTTCCGACAACACTACCAAATCCCAACTGGTCACCCGAAAAACGCGCTCGATATGAGCAGCTCATAGCAGCCAAAGAGAGCAGGCACCGCAGGGGGCCCGTAATGTAATACCCCAATATCTTAATCCCCACGGAGGCCTTATGCCTCGACTTCAATCCCACCCGCTAATCCTAACTCCAGCCCATAGTTAGCTAATGCTGACTCATCTCATATTGCCTCTAACTACCTGATCATAAGTACGTAGGACTACGTAGACCGCATCTGTATCTTCGTTATACGCTGCGGAATATAAGTGCGGATTCAAAAAAAAAAAAGAAGGTACATGCGACAGCTGCAGCAGTGGTTGCGGCAACCGCGGCAGGGGCGGCAGCGGTAGCGCAATGGTGGGGCACCACAGTGGGGGCTGCGGCGACGGTCGCAGCGGCGGCAGCGACACCAGCAATGGCCGCGGCAACACCAGCGGCGGCGGCAACACCAACGACGGTGGCAACACCAACGACGGCGGCAACACCAACGACGGCGGCAACACCAACGACGGCGGCAACACCAACGACGGCGGCGGCCGTGGCGGTGACAACAACAACGGCCGCAGCGGCGGCAACACCAGCGACGGCCACGGCCACGGTGGCAACACCAACAACGGTGGCGGCCGTGGCGGCGACAACAATGATGGCTGCAGCGGCAGCAACACCAGCGACGGCCACAGCCACAGCAGCGAGACCAACGACGGCGGGGGCCATGGTGGCAACAACAACGATGGCCGCAGCAGCGTGGCAACACCAGCGACGGCCCCGGCGGCGACACCAACAATGGCCGCAGCGGCGGCAACACCAGCGACGGCCACAGCCACAGCGGCGACACCAGCGACGGCGGCGGCCGTGGCGGCGACAACAACGATGGCCGCAGCGGCGGCAACACCAACAACGGCCGCGGCGACGACCGCGACACCAGCGACGGCCGCAGCGGCGGTGGCGACACCAGCAGCAGGGTCTTTTTTTTTTCATTTCATACTCGTAGCTACAACTCGTAGTATCAGAATTTCTTGTACATACACTCTGAATGTATCAGCATTTGTATCCGTTGCTGGGCAGTGTGAAGAGTCCCAAGTGCAAAGATGCACACATCCCGATGCCGTTCCTACTGAGTGCCACAAAGGGCATGACTGGCCACGTGTTCCGTTCTGCAGATGAGCCGGCGCGTCGCGTGGACGTGATGGAGGGTCACCGCTCTGAGCAGCGGCAGTGTCAAAGTGAGCCCGGGCCGGAACTTGAGGTCCAAAATAGGAAAGGTCAAGTGTGCTTAAGATGCCTTTAGGACTTTGATGGAGTGATTAGGATGTGCTTAGGACTTTAATGGAATGCAAGACATGCTTAAGACTTTAACAGAGTGCTTAAGATATGCATAGGACTTTCATGGAGCTTACTTTCAACCTTGAGTTGCTTACTCTCCTGGTCACTCTTACCAATAATTTGTCAAGTCAAAAATAAGCAACTTGACTAGTTTGGCATGCTTATGCACAAACTAAGCCCACTAAGCCTCCTAATTTTTTTTCGGATTTACCTGATGCAAGGGGTTTCAAGACCAAAAGTTCCCTGAATACAAGGGAGGAGAAGGAGGGATAGAGCAAAGAGTGGAGTGTACTGGTGGTCCTTGAAGGTCTGTTCTGGTTCGTTCTAACCTTGGGGTGCTTCCCACTGCAGGGATTCCAAGGTTCAGTAGGCTGTATTATTGAAGAGGTCGAGTCTGTCTGCTACATGACAGAAATGCGTACTACTTATAGTAAACCAGTCAGGCCCCTATCAAGAGGGATGCGTAAGTGTCAGGGCATAGGGCCCATGTTGTCATAAGAGTCCAGAGCACACGCCATAGGGGCGCGGCAGCGTTCTAGTTCAATCTGATGGACGCGCGTACAGTATGATGTCAAGGGTCAGTCCAAGTGTCCAATCAGCTAAGAGTCCGTTATCGTAAGGACGCGCGGCCTGCATCCACGCCGGAACACGTCTGCACTACACCCTAGGACCTAGGGAACACGCCTTCAGCGTGCTGTGATGTGCCGAGGTGATGTGCTGCACGCCTGCACCTGCAGGTGCCATGTGGGTTCCACAACCATGTGCTCGTAGCATGAGGCTAGGAGCTCCTTCCTAATCAGTCCAGATCAATGTCCATACCAATGTCCGTAGTGTAACCAGTCTGCATTCAATGTAGGGCCTCCCAGGGAGGTCCTGATTCCATCCTTGTCTTGTCAGGTAACCAGCCGCAAGTCCCAGAGACTGCGTAAGGGCTGGGTCAGTGCGCAAAGGCAGTGCGATCGTAACATCGACCACTATGTCCTTGCATCGGGATGGTCCCCAAATGAACAAGGGACGCTAGACCTCTTCACCAAAGGCCTGCATCGAGGAATAGCGCTCAAAATCCTCAACAGAGACACGGTCCCCACAACAATCGAAGGATGGAAGGAAGCAGCACGTAAAGAGATCCAGAGAACAGCCCGGAAAACGGCAATGCTGGGGCCAAACCCCAACCCCCCATGCTTCATGCCACGTCCCTGCTTTGTCCCCAGAACCACCCCACCAGCCCGGCCTAATCGAAACAATGTCCCCATCCCCATGGAGGTTGACACCAATCGCTTAGGAGGACCACTGACCAACGCAGAAAAGAAAAGGCTCATGGACGAGCGAAAGTGCTTCTACTGCAAAGAAGTGGGCCACCGAGCGTACCAGTGTAGTAAAAAGCCAGCACAACGAGGACCACCACCACCCAAGGCAAGGGTGACAGAAACAGAAGCTGCCCCCAGCATTGCGCCAGAAGACAGTGCCAGTCAAACGTCACAGTCAGACCTCATTTCCCAGCTACGTTCCATGAATGCCACAGAGCGCACCACCATGTTTGACCAGATCATAGAAGAAGATCTGGATTTTTAAAGCAGCTTGATCTATCAGCCTGGGATCAAGCTTCGCGAATTTGTACCATGTATGTTTTGAACCGAAATAGTGTCAATGCCAGATTTACTTTTTCAAACGTACATGGGAAGGCTGCGGAAAGAGCACTAGTGGACAGTGGTGCCACAGACAATTTCATCGACCAAAAAACCGCCAAATGACTTCACCTCACCCCACGCCTTCTCCCCCAACCACGCCCCCTATACAATGTGGATGGATCAGAGAATTGTAGCGGAAGAATAACCACCTACTGTGACCTCCTTATCAAGCAAGGAAACAAGGAGCATGTCCAACGCTTTTACTGGGCCAACCTGGGGCAAGACAGAACCATCCTAGGCTTCCCCTGGTTGCATGCATTCAACCCTGTCATTAATTGGACAACTCGCACCATCCAGGGAGGGCCGATCTCACTAGCAACAACGGGAAGGAAGGCCCTGGAACAACCCAAGACCCTGCTGCGCTATGCCCAAATGCTAGGACATGCACTGGATGCTATGGGATGGGAGGAAGGAGATAGCCTCGTCCTCCAGATCAACCGGACTAACATCGCCCAAGAATGGGCGATACAAGCACACCAAGAACGAAAAGCTCCCACAGCCGCGGATGTCCCAAGGGAATATGCATGACACTGGAGAGTTTTCTTGGAGAAAGAAGCACAGCGCTTCCCCCCAAGCTGAGAGGATGATCACGCGATCAATCTCAAGCCAGACGCCCCAGTGACACTAGACTGTAAGGTCTACCCCCTTAATCCCAAAGAACTGATCACTGCTGATGCCTGGATTAAAGAACAACTCAACAAAGAGTACATCCAGCTGTCGAAATCCCCATACGCCGTGCCATTCTTCTTCATCAAAAAGAAGGATGGATCCCTTCGCCCAGTTCAGGACTACCGTACACTAAATAGCTGGACGATCCGGGATGTGTACCCCCTGCCCGACATTAACATCCTCACCAGAGACCTAGAAGGACACGCCCTTTTCACAAAGTTCGACATCCGCTGGGGATACCACAACATATGCATCAAGGAAGGAGATCAATGGAAGGCGGCCTTCAAAATGCCACAAGGACTCTTTGAACCCCGCGTTATGCTCTTCGGGCAGTGCAATGCCCCAAGCACCTTCCAGCGAGTCATGGACAGACTACTCCGCCCGCTAAAACTTAGATACCCCAGGATGATTTTTGTCTATATGGACGACATCCTCATCGCCACGCCTCTGGACCACGCCCTACATCGACGGATCGTCCATGAACTCCTAGATGTCCTGGAAGAAGGATCGTTCTTCCTCAAACCACAGAAATGCCTCTTCGAACAGCAGAGGGCATCAGGTTTCAAACAAA
This sequence comes from Russula sp. MG48, assembly GCA_003313725.1. Lineage (NCBI taxonomy): Eukaryota > Fungi > Basidiomycota > Agaricomycetes > Russulales > Russulaceae > Russula > Russula sp. MG48. Next base: position 258 of record QLOS01000313.1, on the reverse strand, counting down.
AATCTTTTTGGGTCTTTTTGGGTCTTGTACAAGACAAACCAGACAGAAAAGACCCACCAGACACCAGACCACCAGCTATGTCCCTTTTCGCACCAGACCCACTCCACAAGTAGTGACAAGACGACAAGACGACCAGACGACCAGACAACAAGATGACAAGACAATTAAAAAATTAAATAAAATTAAAATTAAATAAAATTAAAACTTATTGATTACAAATGAATATATTAATTCACACAATATCAAATTATTTGGGTT
>QLOS01000311.1:0-20449 GCA_003313725.1 Russula sp. MG48 | reverse complement strand
TACCTTGCGCTTCACTCCACGGGGCTTTTTTTCGCCTTCGAGCATGCGATCGAATTTGCCCATGCTCGCCGTGCTAGCGCGCGTCGCCGCGAGCGTGCGCTCGATCTCTTTCTTGCGTTCGGATTGCACACCCGCACCCGAACCCGCAGCTTCTCCCTGCTGAGCCCGCGCGAGATTTTGCAAATGTTGGCGCTCGTTCTTCGCCACGCGGGCCTTGCGCGCATCGCGCGCTTCCTTTGATGGATCATAATCCGCATCTGGTGATCGCAGCCACGGCGATTTAGTATGACCATCCGACACACAGAAGAAGAAAAAAAAAAAAGGCAAGATATGCGATGGAAGAAGGGACCGACCGGCGTTAGCGGGAACCTCATGCAGCCACTGCGTCTCCTCGTCCCTATTTTTGCCCTTATAGCCCCAGCGCGGCACCCATGCCTGGCGCTCCTCATCCCATACTTTCCTGTCGCGCCGCTGCGAACTGATACCCTTTGCACGCGCGAACTTTTCCCACTTGGTCGGCAGCTTGGGCTTCGGGAGCGGCTTGGCGCGCGGGAGCTGCGTCGTTGGTGCTGGGAGCTGCGCGAGCGGGCCTTCTGGAGAAGAGAGGGTCGGGAGGGAGAAGAGCGAGGCGAGAAGGAGCTGGACGCCGTCCCGTGCGTTAGCTTGGAGATATGCTTCGCGTTCGTGACTAGGTTTTAGTACAGCCATGAGATGATAGAAAAGTGAGAGAAGGAAAGCAGAACGCACTCGTAGCTCTCTTTGTCGATCACGTTTGGGTCGGTCACTGTTAAGAAACCTGGGTCAAGGTCGAGAGGAACGTCTCTCTCGACAAGAATAGACTTTCTACAAGCGCATTTAAACGGTGCTCTGAGACAGAAATACGGCACAGATCTCACTGTTTTGAAGCCTGAGACGCGAGAATGTCTGATACATCCATGACTAGAGCAGCACGTTATGATAACTTGGGAGTTAGTAGAAAAATCAGGCAAGTCATGTGATCTCTAAATTCCGTTCTTGAACTGGCCAGCTGGGAGCTCCCTCTTTCACGCATATACAATCTCTTGATACTAGCTTTGTTGCATTCGTACACTTATCATCCGAATCTGCTGTGTGGCTCAGCGTGGACTTGTTCTCCAGTCTAGTGATCAGCAGTATGCCCGCCGTCTAGCATCCTACTGCGCGACGAGTACGATATTTGTGAATTACTCAGCCACGAACTAGTCCTCACACCACACGGATCCATTATAGTATGTTCATATTGCGGAAGTAGAAAATGCTCCGACTTCTGTGGCGCACGAGATATGCAACTTTACAGACTACCCAAAACCCATCGTTTTGTCCGATTTGCCACGGGGGATCTCAATACAGTATTGCGCTTTTGATAAGCTTTCCTTTATATTTTCGAGTGGCAGAAGGTTCACCTCGAGCAACTTGAAACCTTATTGGAAGGTATCGACTGTGGCAAAAAAACTCGAATCCCGAGACTGATTTCGTTCAAATTCGTCAGAGTAATGAGAAAGAGGTTTATTCTGTTTCCACTTTACCGGGGTCCCTTCGTGTCCGCGGTGATGCGCCCACCCAACAGTTTCTCCCCGGGATATGTCATGATGATTGGGCTCCGGTTTACTTGTACGACCACCGCGGCCCTACCATTGATACCACCGCGACTGCTGTAATCTGTGGTTCACCTCGAAAGAATTATCCTACTTGTGGATATGTTTCTTTTACCAACCTGCGCCCGATACCCATCAACATGATGGTTAGCATCATATCACTGTTTTTGGACTTGTACTTCCATTCTCGCAAGGCTGTCAAGTTCCGCATAAATCCCGACCATAGTCCCTCGGCGCTAGCCAGAATTTGGCCGTTTCGACTTTTATCTCTTTAAGATTTGTACAGTATTCGCTGAGGTGTTGTGTTGATGAAAATATCGAGTGCAGTCTCCCTTGCGATATGGGGTAATGCTACTAGTATAGGCCTGTTGCGTCATCACTTTGTTTTATCATTTTGAGTTTTCCGGACACACGGGCGCTTATGATATCTATAAGGAATCTTGACGACGTCCGATCTGCGCAGCACCAGGTTTTTTACTTGCTGTGCTTTGCCATCGCTCTAGACGAGCAGAGATGACCTACCCGCTTGCGACAAGCGAACGCCGACCAATATACTCCCTGACCGACGCTCCCCCTCCCGGCCAGCGCATCATCGCGATCGACGCCATCCTCGATGTGATCTTCTCCTTCTCCACGCCCCGCACTATCATTTCTCTATCTAAGACATGCCGCGCCGCGCGCCCCATCGCCGCGTCCTATTTTCGTGTCGCATACAACCCGGAGCGCTTCTTGCGGCAATTCCTGCCAGACCCAGCAGTCGCACGCGCCTTCCGGTCCCTCCAGGCTGAGACGGGAGTGATGGTATTCGGAAAAGCCGCGTACGACTTCCTTGCGCGCGCGCCACTCACAGAGACAGCGATGAGCCTATACGTAGATGGATCGTACGCCCCTCAGGTGAATGATTTCTTGACGCACGCGGGGTACGATGTGGAAACGCGCGAGGACGAGTTTGTTTTCCTCAGGAAGGACGACGATGAGCGGGTCATATGCACGATTGTGCTCCAGGTTGGCCCGCCCGATTCGTTCGACTCCCTTGACAAAGCTCGAAACCTCCCAAGCGGTGCGTGGCACGCGAGCTCATCGACCACGGGCGAGAGTTGCTGATACATGGCGCCTTTACAGACTTCACAAATGTTTTCACGTTCGACGGTGCATATTCACTCTTCCCGGCCCGATACGATGAGGAGGAGCCACCCCCGGGCCTAGCCCAGTCGAGACCGATGTTCCGCAGTTTTTCAGATCGTTCTAGCTGGGTCGTCACTTTTGAGGAGACGAGCATGGTGCGACCACAGCTGACGTTCGGCACGTCGCTACCGGCACGCGACTCGCTATACACGAGCAGCTTGCTGGTGTCGCCACCGCATGAACAGCTCGACCAGCGACCCCCCAATACCCAGCTGTGCGGTGTGGTGCTGCGCTCACGGTTGCTCCGACTCGCCCACGTCATGTGTTGCGCCGAGCTGAGCCGATTCGTGCAGCAGTTCTTGACGCGACAAGTACTTGCACACCCAGGGCGCTCCACCTCGTAGTGCGTCTCTAGCCTTTTCCTGTGTTACATACCTAACTGCGTGATGGGATCAACATAGCTTCGATGCTGAAGTATCACAGTTCTTGCGAGCTTGTTTCGAAAAGGTAGATATCCGCAACGGAATTGCTTCTTACTCGGCCGCCTGGGCCATCATGAAGGTCAGTATCCCGTTGTTGATGATCCTGTGATGCTTACACGAGCCTGTTGTGGAACTAGGAGATGGCCCCTCTGCCATCAGATACACCCGGTGCAGGGGGTCTGCAATGGCCGGGCAAGGTTTAGAACAAACTTGTTGGGTGTTGTTGGCATGCTGTATAGTTGTAATTCACCCTCACCGACGTGAGGCAGCACATGTACTTTACAAATCATGCTCGCGTATCGAGCACTGCGGAATTGTTCGCGGGACCTGACCGTCTGCAGGCGCAGCTTGGGTCGTCAAGACGACGTGGATTGGTGCTGCGGACGCAGAAAGAATACCCTAACAAGATGCTGCTGACGCGCGCGCGTGCTTGATGCGGAAGTAGTAGAACCACGCTGCAAGGTATATACTTCTTGACTTGGACCGTACCAGCGAGGAAGTAGACCGACCCGCACCTCGGCGCAATTGTACGTTTCGTGAATTCGAGATGCAACTCAGCGCTGTAGAACCAACAGAACTTAGTGCTCCTTCGCCCTAATTGGCCCAGTGTGCAATCATGCGACCCGAATCCTCTTTACGCTCAGTCTCGCAGTGCTTTGAACCCAATGTGCTACTCGTGTAACCCCAATGCGGGTAGGAGACTGCCATCCACAAGCACAGCTCCATAAGCCCGTCTAGAAGGAATACGCACGAACCCCCCGCGAGTCGCAAGGGGTTGGCGAAAATGTCGTCCGTGCTCTACCGAATCTACTCTGATATGGGCAGTGAGCTACGCTTCAACAATCGGAAACGGATAGTCCACGGATACGATTCGGCGGCACCCTCCATTAGCACGTTCTCGACGGGTGATCAATCTTACTGAATGCCAAGACGTCAAGGTCACCAGAAACACAAAGACAGCGCTTGGCACTCGTGAGATTAAGAGACTGCGAGATTGGGTGTGAATACATCAGGTGATGACGAGCCGCTTGCTCAGACAGCCCGGAAGGGGCGCCCGCCTTTACGATCACGGTTGCAGCGCAGCGACCTGCACGACGGTTCCGAGACCGCGCCAGCCCGTGGCGGCCCCCGCCTCCTGTGATGCCTCCTTCGGCATGTCGGAGAGCACCTTGCAAATGAAATTCGGGTCCGTCAGCGGCATCAGGTCGTCTCGTCGTGGCAGAGCCTAGAATAGGCGGGGAAGCCCAAGAGCGGGGTCAGAGGAGGAACAGCCCAAGTGAGGGAGTAGTACCCGCTTAACGCGCTCGTACGGTGCCTCCCAGCCGCGTGTTTCGCGCACGATGAGGGGCGGCGCCGATGCAAACGAGTGATAGATACGCGTGTCGCGCGCGCGGAAGAGCACATTGTCGACGCGCAGCGTGAAGCGCGATAGTATGAAGATGCAGGTTGGCATCACGCGCTGAGCGGTCCGGTCGGATGAGTTGGTTCGAGTGGGGTGGAGGGACGCACTATTCGGACGAGAAGATGGGATGCACCATTGTCGTGCAGCTCGTCTTCGAAGAGAGGGATCTCGGCATAGAACAGGATCGGGTCCGGCCGAGAGAGCTCGGCGATGGGGATCGCGTGCTGCTCGTTTGTGGGTTCGCCAGTTACCCACGGTGCGTTACTGGATCCTGGGTCATCTAGACTACCAGCGTATGTCGTTGTGTAGGTCCAGTCATAAGGTTTTGTTGTGACCGTTTGTGGCATGGGGATCCCAGAGTCCGCACTGGTCCTGTGAGCAAGGCAAGGTACGGGTGAGGGCTGCTACACAACTAGGCTGGCACCAGGTCAGATATGTGATACCCACCGACTTTTGAGCCAAGCATCAGCATAGCCCACTTTGACACCGCCGTCCCCCTCTTCGAGCGGACCATTCTTCACCTCTCTGAGTGCATCCTCTACGCGGAATGCATATGTCCAACCAGTTGGGCGGTGAGTGATTTGTAGGAGATTGTTGCCAAATGTCATCTCTGGGAGTGGGATCCCCAGGACTGCGTGGAGCGCGTCACAGTGTGTCGCGCTCGAGATGGAAGCTGTGTGAGCTGTGACTGTCCAATCAAAGATGTCAATTGCACGCTCGTTGGGTGACTCTGAGAGTTTATGCTCAGGTACTGCAACTGCAGCAGCCATCATAGTTACAACGATAGTAGTTGTGGTTTCAATCTCCGAAGATCTCACTTGGCTTGGACATGAACCAAGACTCGCGTTCATCTTCACCGGAAGCACCTCCGCAAGACCTCTGGTCTAGTATCCTTGATTCCGTCTCTTCGTCACGTTCAATACCAGCAAAGAATATCCTCATTCTCGGTCAACCTTCAACCGGCAAGTCTACCCTCGCATCTGCCATCCTCCAGAAATCGCCCACAGACGGTGGCAAAGATGAGCCACGTACAGATTTTGCATTAGGATATGACTGGGCAGATGTACGCGACGAGGGAGAGGAAGGTCCGTCGTCTGTTCAACCCTTTCCGTATGTACGGCATCTCACCCTTGCGACGCGACGCGTGCAGATATCCTTGCCCGTTTGTCCGTCTATACCGTACCATCCTCTGCTCCTTCATATACTGCCCTTGTGTCACATTTCTTGCACCCACAATCTGCACTTCCTCACACGGCCATTATAATCGTGCTGGACTGGACACGGCCCTGGACCTTCCTCGACGAGTTGCACACCTGGCTCACCTGGATTGAGCACTGGGTCCAGGGGAACGGCGCGCGCGAGCTACAAGTCGCTCGCGAGGAGCACCGCGACCGCTGTGCGTACCTTTTTCTCCGTTTCCTCCAGTGCTGACCGCTTCCCGACGTAGGGCAGGCACACCTCCAGCACTACACTGAACCATCCGCAGAGCCCCTCCCTGCAACGTCCAGCACCCTGCAAGGCACCATCCTTCCGCTAGGCCCCGGCACGTTCACCCACAATACTGCAGGGGTGCCCATCATCGTCGTGTGCACAAAGGCAGACCTGATCGACGATAATAACGACCTTGTCGGCGCGGGTGCGTCTGGGATGGGCGGTATGGTCAAAGGAAAGGGTGACGAGTGGGAGGAGCGCACGGACGGTATCATGCAGATACTACGCGCAATCTGCCTCAAGTGTATGTGTCCTATCATTAACCACCGCCTTAATCTTCCTCTTATCTGCCCCTCTCGTTACAGACGGCGCTGGCCTATTTTACACGACCACCCAACCGACGACACTCAATGTCTTGCGCCAATATGCGCTACATGTCCTCTTCGTGCCTCCTGCCCCGGCATCCGACGGCTTCCTCGACGGCGCGACTGCACCCGCACGCAACCCGTTTCCGTTCGTGCACAAGCCGAACACGCTCGACCGTGACCGTATCGTCATACCCGCTGGGTGGGACAGTTGGGGAAAAATCGCGGTACTACGCGACGGTTTTGACATGAGAGCGTGGGGAGAAGCGTGGGAGTACGACCTCACATTCGATGCCGAAGCCGACGGAGAGAGCGAAACCGGTGCACAAAAGTTATACGCAGCCCTTGTACCAGACCAAGGCCCCAAGGTATGCGCCCCCTCATATCGCAGTATCCGAAAGTTAGGTGCTGACTGGTGGCGTAGCCGAACCCGCTCCCACCGCTCAACAACCCGACGCCAGAACAAACCTTTCTCGCAAAGAACTACGACGAGAACGCGCGGCGCGCCGACCGCGACCCGCGCGGCATCTTCCGTAGCCCTGCTGACCCGTCCGCGCCGCCCGCCGCAGGACTCGTCGGACCGCTGGGCTCGTCGTCCTTCTCGCTGCCGATGGTTGAGCGGGCACTCGCCGAGATGGAGAGCGGCGGCTCGGGGGCCACCACACTGAATGTGGGGACGGGCCTAGGCAAGCGCGGGGGCGCACCGACATCGCCGATCATCGGGAGCGCGCCGAGCCAGACGGGGCAGACGCAGCATGAAGTGTTGCAGAACTTCTTCAAGAGCTTGTTGAACACCAAGGATCGCGCGCCGAGTCCTGGCGCTTCGGCTGTAAGTCCTGGCGCTGCAGCTGGAAAGGCGGCACCGACGGGCCCAAGGACGTCGGGGAGCGGTGGTGGTGCGAGTACCAGTGCACAGACGGATGGAGGCAGTGGGGCGGAGGATGGGTAGTGCAGGTTTACCATGATAGACAGTCCTCGACAGTACAGTACAGTATCCAAATGTCTAAAATTCTTTGCCTTAAGGGACAGAACGGCCGGTTCGCGGACCGTCGTGTTGTTGTCCACTCCGAGTCGCTCGTCCTCTCTCAACGAACCTAACCCATGATTAAGAAGCGCACAAGACCCCAACCCCGCGTTCGCGAGCACTCACCAGACCCTTCGGACTCTGCATCAACAGACCCACAGCAACAGCTCGCGAATAATGAAGGTAAAGCCGACCTCCCGTATGTCTCGGCCCTTTTCGAAAATCCAGCCGTTTCGCCTAACGTGCACCCGAGTGCTACAGTGTCTCCGAGCTCCTCGAGCTTCGCAAATTTCGCCGTGCACGCCAAGGCATTGATGCGTCCAAGTTGACCAAGGGAGACGGCAAGAAGAAACGGCGACGCAAGCCCGAGGACGACGGCGACTTACCTGCGGGGGGGCTACAGCCTGGCGCGCAGGTTTCTGACAACTCTGAGTCTGAGTACGTCTTTCCCCTTTTTACCCCGCATGTACGGCTCACGGCTTGTTAGCGAGCCAGAAGACAAAGCGGCCAAGATGCGCCGCGCAGTGCGCGCGAATAACTTTACACAGCAGACGAATGCGCTCGACGTGGACAAGCATATGTACGTTTCTTCCTCATTGTTTCCCCCCTCTTTTGTAGAGAACCGACATCCCCTGTAGGATGGCGTACATTGAAGAAAATATGAAGCACCGTCGTGGGCCGGCTCAGCAGTCCGACGAGAGTGCCGACGCTAGCACCAGTACGGGCGCACAACCCAGCGGAAATGCTCAAGACGACCTTTTCAGCAATCTCGACCCGCGATACAAGGTGGAGCGCAAACCTGGCGAGGAGGGCAGTGTCACCAACTCGCTCTCGATGCTCACCGCGATACCTGAGGTTGACCTCGGCATGGAGTACGTGCACTCCATTTTCCAACACCCTCCCCCTCTTCTACCCTTCTTCTCGCGCTCCGGCTAACCCTTTTTCTTTTTACAATTAGTACGCGGCTGAGAAATATCGAAGAGACGGAAAAAGCCAAGCGTACGCTCTCTCACGGCCGCTCACGTGATCGTAAACAGGCCACCGACGAGGCGCACCTCGCTGCTACGCGCTGTATGTTTATCTACCACCACCTTCTTTCACCATTCGAACAGTCCATCATCTTGTACAGTCTATCAACCGTCTTTGCGTGCCAAGTCCGATGCAGATATCATTCGTGATGCCAGGCGCGAGGCACTCGGGCTCCCGCCGGCACCTGAAGAGGATGATCGAGCACGCGGGCCAAGGATGGCAACAGACGAGGTGGTAATGGAGCGGTTCAAGAAGCGCATGCGCAAATGACGTCTGTGGGGATTTGTTCTGTATGTCTTACTCATTTCATTACTGTACCCTCGGGTGCGCCTTCGAGAGAGATCACCGCGTCGTCTTCTCAACATGTTGTGGCACCTTGAAGGCATTACAGTCGACAGGTTGACATCGTATCACGGTCCTTCCGACGAGAATAAAAACGTATATGCTCATCAACTTGGTGGGACGCGAAGTGCACGGCAGCTTATGCCGGAAGAATACGACGCAACCGCGACTCCAAAATTTAAACGTCGCGCGCTCTGCCTACGCCCCTTGAATCTGATCCAGCTGGCCAACACCAGCACTCTACTTCTCTCAGCCATCACTGTTACACCTCAACTAGCTAAGACAGTTCGACGGTACTCAGAGTCGTACTACGTATTTTTTTAATATATATCCCGCTAAGCGCGTGGTAAAAGTCCAGAGTGGCGGATCAAGGAAAGCGTTAAACGAATGAAATAAAACAGTATTGATTCTGCAGTACTAGTTCAAGTCCGTCCGTTAGAGTCCAAAACAAAACAGAAAGTCCTTATAGTCCATGTTAAACCCTTCCAAATGAGTGAAATCCAATGTAATTGTCCTTGCGGGTAAACGTGTCCTTGGTTTTTACAGTAAATCGAGGTGGACGCTCGCTAGAAGGTTGTCGAGCAAGCCGCCGAGTAGGCCGCCCGACGACGGCGCCGGCGGATTGAAGGTACTTAAGATATCCTTCAACTTGCCGAAATCGGGCGTTCCGAGGCCCGTCACGGGGTCCCATCCCTTCGTCGCCTACCCCACCCAAGAGCACGTCAATCACCAACTAGAAAGCGCGAATGATGAAACGAGTGGGCGACGTACGTTGAAGCCCGGCGTGCCGCATCCAGGCGCGCTCCCCAACGTAATATCATTCAAGCCCCCCACACCGATTGAGTAGAGCATCGGGTTGAGGAAGCCGAGTGGGTTTTTGCCCGCGGCGAGCAAAGCGTCGTTCAGGAGCGTGACGATGCCCGCAAAGGTCGGCGCCGCAGCAGATGTGCCACTGATCAGCGCAGCCTGGCCTTGGAACGAGATAAGGAAGCGGACGGCTTGTGCCGAGACGTCCGGGTAAGCCTGTGGGGAACACCAATCCCGTGTTAGTATTTTCTCTGGCTGACGAAAGAATCAGTTGGACGTACGCGGCCGAGGCTAGACATAGACTCAGGCGATTAGGGTTGAATGGGACGAGAGGAGTGAAATGATACGTACGGATTGAAGAGACCGGCATATTGGCCAAGGGGTTGGCTCGCAAGGTACGCTGCGACAGCCGTGGCCTGATAGGTGGGTTGCGCGAACTTTGATTTTCGTGTCAGTAATTGCTGGGGGTCGAGCTATACTAGAACTCCATAGGAACATACATAGTTGCTGAATCCGCCACCCGAGAACCGCACTGCAACTTCCGGAATCCGCACAGTCCCACCCACCGCGGTAACGCTGTCCGAGGGCGTGTACATGATTGATGAGAACCGGGAAAAGAGGTAAGATATAAAACACACAAGGGACAACTCGCAGGGAAGTGGGGCAAGAACTTGATCTTGTTCTGGCCGTCGTTCGTGAAGCACTGCTGTGTCTTCGGGTCTGGGTTGCCATCGCCCACACCGCCATCACCTGACGAGAAGAGGATAGATACACCACGGGAGCCTGCGCGAAGCATGACACAGGTAAGCGCGGACGACATGGTGAGGCGAACAAGGCTTACCGAGGACCGCAAATTCCTTGCAAACACGGACTGCGTAACTTTGGGGCACTGGAAACGAGGCGCAGCAGGCGGCACGTCAGCTTCCGTCGCGTACAAACAATACAATGCGACACTCCCCAGTCACATTAAATATGAGAGGGGAAATTGTTGTTACCTGTCTGCTCATCATCGCTGTAGCTCGTCGAGATGGTCTGCGGTACGGCCCCGTTGGGTAGATTCAAGACGTATTGCAACCACTATCAAGACACCGCGAATTCCAGGGTCGGCATTTCCGCAGGATAAAAAGCACAACGTACGTTGTCGTAGGGCTCATTCGTGTTAAACGGTGTCAAGGCATCCGGGGTGAAGGGCGGGCTACCTCCAGTCGAGTAAAACGTTCCTGGCGTGGGGAATGTGAGTCCGAAGCCAAACTGGGTGTCCAAGTTGGCCTCTGGGCCAGCATTCGTTAGGGTCTGGTCGTTCTGCCCATCTACCGCGCACCACAGGACAAGTGTCAGACCGACTCGCTGGATGTATCGAAAGGGGTATGTCTTGGATATACGCACTGTTAATCAGGACGGTCTGGAACTGAGAGTTAACTGCCTCTGGACGCTCGGCAGTATAGAACGACCGCAAATCCGCCTTGTTCGCAAACTGGCCCAGGTACCCGGTGATTCCGATCGCGTTCTTGTCCGTCGCAGCCGGTTTGTACCCTACCGCGTTGTAGAGTTGCTGCAGGCAAGAGATGGTGACTATCCTAGAGCAGTTCACGCCGAGGAGCGGGTCGGTGAGCGTGGAAGAGCCGGTGTTGGTGGCTGTGGTGTCATTGTCGAATGTGGTGACATTGATGGATACGTTGGCTGTGAGAGTCACGCCAGGCAGCGTGACGGAGAGGTTGGTGAGGAGGCTGAAGGTCGTGTGCATCGCCTTGGGGCGGCCAAAGTACGTTGTAGGCTGCACAAATTCAACGTGCGCGTGCAAGTACTCCGGGAGGCTGTAGTGCGTAGTGCGGAGGAGCACATCGCCGTCAAGGGCATGCTTCCACAGATGAAACTCCTGCACGTAACAAAAGAAGTACAAGAGCACAAGATGAGGAGGACAATGGAATGGGATGAGAACAGGGGGAGGGGAGGGGAAGGGACTGGTTGAGGGCTCACCGTATCAAGCATCTCCTCCGCTAGCGCAACGGGTACGACGGCGGTGACCCAATCACCCGCAGACGAGCGCCGAACGGTCTCCTCTCCTGTGATGCCATACTCGGCCAACCACGCGTCGACAGCCCGCACACTCTCGTGACGCGGACGAACGAGCTCCTCGACTTGGTCCTTCATAAAATGTTGCCCATACCGAGAATGATATGGATCGCTCATCTCGTACAGATGGCGTTCGAGCTCGTCGAAGCGCTCTTGAGGTAGTGCGATACGGAGTGGAATGAGTTGCGTGGGCGGGGCACGGCCGAGGTCGATCCAGTTGCGGGGGGGCGGGATGGACTCTTTCAGTCTCAGCATGTTCACGTTGAGGTGGGCATTACTAGGCGCGGCAAAGGATGGTTGAAAGACGCTGAAAATCAAGGCTAGAAAAACGATTGGAAAAAAAGAGAGTGGACGCATCGTTTCCGACGACAGAGAGCGAGAGACGTGTACAAGGGAGTGAATCAGAGGCCCGGGAAAAGGGAAGGAGAACGGCGACGGCGATTATATCCCTGGGGATGTCGCAAAACTTACTAGCGCATTTGATTCGGTCCTGCCAGGGGTGGGCCGTGTCATTACCATGGTTCATGAGATGCCATCAGCCTGAGAATTGTTGTAGCGAGGCCCCATTTGCCAAAGCCTGTAGGCACAATTTTTCATGTCAGAGGAGTACCCTCAGTACTCACAAATACCCGCAAGAAAGTGACTGCGTGCAGTAACGCAGTGAACTGTGGATCAGAGCAACTGTCCAGTACTGTACCCCCCGAGCCAGTATTATTAGCGGCGTCATATCCGCGACATCGCGTTACGTCACGTCACGTAAATCACCATCCCATCCATATTCATTCGCCTATCAACAAATCAGATTTAGACGGATAAAGAACCGCACATACTGTACTGTACTGATCTGGCTCTATTGCGTTATCAATTAATTACCTAATCCGTGTCGTTCCCGTGAGCAGCGACGGCCTTAGCCAGATAACTGGGTGTATGAACTACGACAACAGCCGTGTCGGGATTGTCAGCTTTTTTCAAGCCACGAAGGAGGATAATTGGTCGCTGAGCCCACCTCCCGAAGAGAGATGCGATGCACGGAATGGGTGCCCACAAGTGAGTCGAAGTGACAGCTCGCAGGGAAGATACTGTAGTGAGGAACCTGATTGGTGTTCCTGCCGCCGTTCATCATGAAACGCGTCCGAATAGCTGGGTCAGGGGTCATAAATCATCCCCAACCACCCGAGCCGAACAACTTGAGACACTACACACGCCCGGCCGTGGCGAGTGGGACGAGTAGCGCAGAGTTGAGTACTGTAACTGTTCCATATGCGATGCGAAAAGTCCACAAGTACTGTGCGCACGCGGAAGAACAACGCACATACACATACACCCCTTTGTATAGTCCACGACTCGGATAATGGCATTTGTCGATGCCATTGAAATGAATGGTCCTTGCTGAGTGTCCTATCTCCCCATGGAAAGGCATCATCTCAATGTCGAAGGTGGCAACTCGGAGGTACAGTATGTCATTTTAGGTCACTAAATGTAAATGTTGGCATTTTGATGAAAGTAGAAATAAATAATTCTCCGGTCCACCATGTTCATGAAAATATCAATTGACACTCAGGCTCCTACATTGAATCCAATGCCATTGTAGAGTTGATAATTACTGTACAAGTGCAGTAGTATAACTTCCAGGTGACCGCATCCCTGCTGCGGTCCTTGTTGTGCTTCAGTCAGGGGCAGTGTGTCAGGATGAGGGCCAAAAAAAAAAAAAAAAGTAGGTGTGTCCGGGTGGTCCATCACGATCATGATAGCATGTGATATCCCCTGCTGCATTCTGTTCAGTTTCAGGCTGAGTGACAAGAGCTTCATAAAGACATTCAACAAGTACTGTAGATGTTTCGAGTCGATCACTCTTGGCCTTCCCATTTCGTGGGCCCACTGGCAGGCAATAACTTGAATGGAGCGCTCCACGCTGTTTCTCTTCCACGTGGACAGCTGCATTAGCACCTCATCTTGGGACGGCCTCCGCTGCACCCACTCGCCGCTTAGAACTCCTCTTTGCTGCGTCCTGGATACGAATCCCGTTACGTCGGCCTCCGCGTTAATATTCTCCGCGTACTCGATTGCCTACTGTATGTAGTTCATCCCCACCGAGTCTCTCGACCTTTTCACCCCCAACAGTGGGTCACCTATGGACCTACCTGAAGCACCCTTCGGCGGCAAAGTGCCTACCTACGATGCCTGATGTTAGTAGGGAACACATGCATCCGCTCGCCGCTTTTTTCCCTCGAGAGTGTTGCAGTATTCATGACGGACGCAGATGTTGCGCCGCCAGAGCTGCTTAAAGCGCTCCGGGCGATGCCACATCTCAAAGTTCTGCAGGCGCAGTATTACCGCGCGGTGTGAAGGAAGCGGGGGGTCTCGGTCCCGCGCCGCGTGCCGTGACGGCGCTACCGTACCTCGGGTTCATTTCCTTCCGGGACACGGACACCGCGCCATTTGTGTTGCTTTCCCCGCACATTGATGCCCCATCCGCCGTGCGTAGACACCTCTTCTGGTGCTCGTGTGCCATCTCGAGCCGGAAGCGCTGGTTTGCTGGCCGCGATGCGAGATCTCGTCTCACGCGACTCGGTAGTACTAGGCGGCGACGATAGCGACCTGCGAGTGGTGCATGTCACCAGCGGCCCCACATGGGGATTCCTTTGCGCGTGGGCGCAGTTGGCCTCGGCGACCGCCACGCTCGCATCGCAGGACGGCACGCACTCTTCTTGTTTCCGATCGATTGGGGTCAGGAGTCCTGCGGACCCGAAAGCCTGCTCGAGCACCCGAGCCTGTTCTTCCACTTTGCCTGCCTGCCTGTGTGCAGAGCTACGCCACGGTGCGACGCGCGTGCAGGACCTCAGCATCGAGCCGGACGTGGCACGTGACCGGTGAAGTGAGGATGCCGCCGATCGATGCGCTAGCTAGAGGTCGCTCATCGGAGCATTGCGGTTGGTGCGCGGCTCCACCGGGGTACCTCATCCCTTCTCCTCACGATCTCTGCCTATTCCCTCCTCCTGAACCTTCAGAAACTCTGGGTTGCCCAACGCGCCGTGATATACATGGGCGGGCGTCTGGGCTGCCTCGTCCTCTGGGATCTCAAGAGGCCTGCTCTGCGGGGATCTCCAGGTCCAGGTCCCACGACCTGCGATGTTGCGGATATGGGGGAAGAACTTGGTGCGCTGATACGTAGCCGATATGGCCTCGGGATGATCCTCATTGGTTGTAGTGTGGATGCTGACACGCTGGAGGCATTACGGAAGCGTGCTCAACTGGGCGTTGGGGATGGCTGGGTATATGTCAAGGGTTATTTATAAGATTCGGATCAGGCTTCTATTCGCAAATCTGTCGCATCGCATGCAAGGGCCTGTATATAAGGCACCTTCGAGAAGCTTGTCACACCACTAGAGAAGGAATCGTTGCCACCCACAACCCAGACACCATCACTCATGCGACTAGTCCTATATCATACACTCTTTGTACTTGACTACAACGCTTCCCTGGCCATGTAATTGACAAAACACATTCTGCCCACATGCAAATACTAAGCTCGTGTGTCCTGCGCGCAAAGAGATTCAAATTACTCACCAGAAATACGAAGACAGCGTCATGAATCACGCGCCGTAGTGTACAAAATTTACCCAACGTTCAAGACTGACTTGCTTCTCTCTCCTCAGCTTCTGCACAGCATCCCGAAGCGCCTTCGCCGACCTCTCATAATGAGGCATACTTTCATCTTCGCCGAAGAACATCGATCCGTAGAAGTATTCAGCGAGATCTCGCCCATCTGTATCCGCCATCGCCCACATTGTCCCGACCACACTCCGGAATCCATAGTATTGCACAGCTGCGGTTAGGTGCAGTGTCTCGTCGGCAACACTCCCATCTGTCGGCTCAGCCGCGTGGCAAGCAGAGAGCAGGGCAAATTCAGCCGCAGGAAGTCGAGACCGCACAATATCAAGCAGGGTAAGACGGTTGTCATCACGAAGCTTGAATGCGGCCTCGAATGGTTTGCCGGCCTCTAAGACACCATGACATGCAAAGTGAACGAACCGATGGTGTCGAAGACGTTGCGTCGTCGTGTCTGAGGTTGCATCCTCTAAGACAAGGCTGTTGATTGAGCTCCCCAAAACCCGTTCGATGACATCTATCTCTTTTCTCACTCCAGGGAGAGTCTTCTCGGGGATAATAAGCAACGAGGGCGGATCCGATGTGCGTACGCTGGGCTCACGAGACTTGATGAGTGTAGAGAGTGTCGGTGTATATGAAGATATGTACACGTCCAAGAAATACTTCTTCATCTTGTCATTTGACGGAATTGGACCCATCGCATGACGGGGGAGAGAGAAGAATACCGATGTTGGGCACCACCAGACTCGAGATTGCTCTGGAATCTTCAACTCGTGGAGCCTCTTCAAGACGGGCTTACCAACGAGCTCATAAAGGGTTTTGAGGGCTGAACGTAAGGCACGCTGATATTGGATTGATTCTAGAAGGTATTTCTTTCGGGTGCTCAATAGTTGATTTGCCAATTCATTCACTCTCCCGAAAAAGTCGTCGGCGGTAGTAATAAGGGAAGGAGGGTGGTCATGCAGGAGGAAGAGGATGTCGGAACGCCATTTGCAATGGTTGATGATAATGACCGGTCCTCGTGAAGCGGCGCCACGGAGAGTGTTGAATGACGGAGCCCTTAAGAAGTTCGCAAAACTAGGCAATCGTTGAATTTGCGACGTGAGCGTATCACGCTCATTCAAAAGCATCCGTTGCTTCTTCAAACATCGCCGAACCCGCCCGTCCGTCCCTCGCCCTGGGACCTGCCGAGAACCATGTCTTCATTCCCATCCGGTGGGATGGACATCATCAGAGTCTCCAGCTCTTGATTGATAGTCGTGAGTTTTGATGCTAAGACCGGGTAGGCACTATTTAGCCCATCGATTGAAGTACGAAGGTCACACATTTCGGACCAGAGTAAAGCTCTTCCTTGTTCGAGGATCTCAATCGCCTCCTCTAAGCGACCCATCTGGACCTGATAGGACACGTATCCCAACAGCACCTTGTTGGCCCTTTGTATGCTGGCAGGGTGAGTATGCTGTGTGTGGAGTGTAGGTGCAAGAACAAGGGAATTTTGCATCCATGTTATAGTGGTCGCGTACGCAGTCGAGATGGAGGGGTGCCCCGTCCTTCGCGCGACATATGCCCAGGTGCATGCATATTTCAGTTTGTCGGGTGGAATCGTGTATCTGTCGTCGATGCACATTCGAAGTAATAGAACTGCTTCGTCCAAGTCCTTTCTATGACGAAGGGATTTCCAGCGTTCAAAATAACCTTGCTGAAGGGCGTCAAGCACGTCACGGTAGGTCTTCCATTGTGCACCCGGCATTGTTAGAACATGGCGGAGCAAAGAGATCGACTCATCAAGCAACGCAGTCCTATGATTGCACCGGAAGGCGCGAAGAAGCCGCACACCCAAGTCGAGAAGAAGCGGCTCTGTAAGGAGATCACGTGGAGCCGAAGCCACCTGTCTCTTTCGCCATTCGATACTCTTGTCTAAGTCTGATATGTCGCCAGTATGACTAAACTTGGCACCATACCAACCCGCGAGTGCGCCAAGGTACTTCATGTGATCAGGTGTCCCTGCAAGGGTGCCAGAGAGAAGGTCCTCCAGATGATGAATTCGCTGCTCGATTGTCTTTGTGGAATAAGCCTCTCGAACATCCCATGTGTTGTCCCACCCCACGCAGCCCTCCTCGGACATGCTCGTGGGAGCGGGTCGTTGATGGAATGCAACGTCACGACGTATTTCCGTCAGGGGAGCAGGATCGTGTTCATCTGTCGAGACACGATCAATTGAAGCGGTACCTGTCGATTGCTGGGTTGATTGTATTGGCGAGGGGTCTGGCATAGGTATGTTCTCTTCAGCGTTCGGGAGAATGGAAATATTTGAAGTTATAGCGGGGGGTTGATGGGACTCGACGTCACACCGAGTGTACGACGTTGCCATCAGGAGGGCAGGATCATGATCATCTGTCGAGGCGGAATACGCGACTGCGGCGGAACTTGTAGCCATATGCAAAGGGAGGTAGGGGGTGCGAATGAGGGAGAGGATGCGTATTGCGTTCGTTCTCGCCGTCAAGGATCCCTGTGGATCTTGCGTGACGGCTACAAGGTCATTCCACAGAGTGCAAAACTGGTGCCAGAGTTCGGGCGCGGTAGCCATAGCATTGAATTTGCGAACCTCGCTCAGAACACTATGACAAATCTTGCCGGGCTCGAATTGGCCCTTACTGTTGAGGTGTAAGGACATTAAATCCCGGGCGACACAGATGAAGTTGACAAATTTCACGTAGTCGCCTTGCGTACGGTTTTCGGCAAGATTTTGTGACAGGCCCAGCTGGCGCTGAACGACGCCGGACCAGCTGTTGTTATACTCTTCTATGCGATTGATGGCAATGGCGATTATGCATCGTGCGTAGTGCTTGGTCCATGGATCAGAATCGTCATTGTACGATTCCACACCAAGTACAAAGTCGACGCATTCGAAAATTCTGGACCTCATGGACCGGAGAGTCTGCCGAAATGTGCATCGAAGAAGTAAAGGATCCGCAGTGACCACCCTCAGGCAAATCGCAATCCGCTGCCCCTTTTGGTGCCCAGTGAGTATATCCGATGACCAGGACTGGTCCATGAATGATACGATCGTACTGGGAAGTTGAGTGCTATTGAGGCACTCGAGAACTTGAGCATCCTTTTCCACTTCAGAGGAGCCATAGAATCCGGGGATGCTGACCAGGAACTGCATCATGTCTTGGTCCCCGTCCAGAGAATCGAACACCCTCGACATTGCAGGAGTGTCAAGCTCTAAGGCACAAGACTGAGCCAGGTCCTCCACCTCCTTCATTATAGCCATGAACGTGCGCCGGTGGAAGACCCGAGCCAAGTCCAAGATGCGAAGCCTGGTGCGATAGTTAAGGAAATTTACCCATCCTGTGGCGCAGTAGATGAATTTGAGTGTCAGCCAGAGGACCCTTGCCGCCCAAGACCGAACGAGTGAGGACAGTGGGGTATAGTAGGGGCTGTCATAACAGAGGATCGGCGAGAGGATGAAGTATAAATATAGTGACACACAGGCCGCAACGCATGTGAATATAACCATGAAAACGGTGTGATTGATGTTCAAAGAAATATAACCAGCCCAGCAAGGAACGAGAAGATAGAAAAATTGAAGAGTGTAGGTAGGGCGGAAGCCACCCACGGAAGATGGTACTTCTCTACTCCTTGGGCCATCAGTTCACGAATCCGCAGGCGTTTTTGTGGATTGCGCACTCCTTGGGTAGTGTGAAGGTATTGATATGCCCACTGTTGTAACAGTGATGCAAAGAGCACACAGGTAAGATTGACCACTAGGCTCATAGACCAGAGGGTGTTGACCCAGACAGTGGATGCCGGAGGCGAGAATGTGGACGAGCCGGACGATGTCAATGGAAGGGATGAGGTATGCTTAGAGAACGACTGGAGGTCGCTATACGAGTTTCCGAGTAATATTGCCACCATGATCGAGAGAAGGCTGGTCTGCAACAATTGGGTCAGCCGACATTAATTAGGAGAAGAATGTGTCAACGCACAGCGTGGAGCACGCCATCCGCATTGCTTTTCCAGCTCCCCACCATATTTTGGTCTTCCTTTGCTGCCTTTTCATTGTACATGGAAAAAAATGCATTCAATCCGCCCGTGAGGTCGGCCTCAGGTCCGGTTGTCCTTGTCGGCGGGTGGACATACTGAGGGTCCTCAACTCCTGAATAAACGTGTGAGAACTGCAAGCTGGAAGGGTAAAGGTCAAGCAAGAGCACATACCTGTATCTGGATCAACTCTTTCGTAGGACATGGCAGGGATTGAGGAGCGAGGACTAGTCCTAGTTCCTAGTTCCTAGTATCATATCCGAGTCATGGCCGGCACTCCCAGGCTGCTTACATGATCCGCTATATGTCTGCAACGCGTCCTGTGACTTTACTATCATGTGACCTCTGTCCCCTCAGATTCTGGCACTGCCAGATGCAGGCATGCTCCGAGTCATTGTTCTCCGTTTCGTCAGCCTCATGTCTACATTCCACTCTATACAGTGACCATGAGTCTAAAGTACACCAGGCATCGTGGTGGCTTGTATTGTGAGGCCTCGGACTCACAATCGGGTAGCAATCTTATCTAATTCAAGTTTAAACCGTTCAGTCATAGTAACTATCCATCCCGGCGCGTACAGCTTTGCGTCCCACAATGCTCAGGCTAGCACTTGCCCATAATTACCGGTGAAATTTTGCGCGTTTTTTCCCTTCCAACGTATCCGTAAAAGATATCGTGTCCATTGCTGTATGTACCTGTCGCAGAGACGGCAGCCTGAGCGTCGTGATAGCACGGCAACAGACAATCTTCCTCTGTTCCCACTCTGGAAATACAGGACATCACACCTCATGACGTGCCCAGGGCTTAGGTTCGTCTAATCTTCGCTTCATGAATCAGTACACCCACGGCTGGAGTGGTTGTTTTGATTGATATTCAGGGTCTGTCACGCCCGTTGCTGTCGATAGCTTTAGAACACTGAGGCTTGTACTGTACAGTACATCAGAAACCGTAGCTGATGGCATACGTGGAGCAAGGCCTTCGCGGAGCAGAATTGGAAGGGGAATGTACTAATACATACGAAAATAACAAAGATATTGAGTGTAGGACGATTCCGGAAACCCAGTCCTACGCATGAGCCGTCGGCCTAGCGTCGGAAGAACCA